>LOJH01000778.1:51981-62577 GCA_001685095.1 Ellobius talpinus
TGGCCTGCAGGCATACATGGAGGCTGAACACTGTGTACATAATAAATAAATAAACCTTTAAAAAAAAAAGATAATGATAAAAAGCAGTGTCCTATTTGCTTTTCTTGAATCTTGCAGATAAGGTACATGTGCCTTTTGTCTTGTGTAGATGTGTGTGCATGTGTGTATATACCAGACACACGAACATGCAAACATGCATGCTCATGTGTGTATACCCAGGCACACACCAACACACAAGTGTCCATGTGCACACGCATAGGTAGATATGCATCTGGAGACACCGAAACACAAACATTCACACACCAGACGCACCCTGACATGTAGCTGTGTGCGCTTGTGCAGGCACAGTTTTACAAACAGGCACACATATGAATACACTTGGGCATACACCAACACATGTTGTACTGTATGTACTCATGCATACGTACACACAGACACTGGCCTCTGGGAGCTTCAGCACGCCTCCTGGCCCCATGTGCTGTATGCCAGATGGGCACTCCAGTCCAGTGACCAGTGGCCTAGCTGGGTGGAGCTGCCTGGCCTCACGCAGGCTTCATGCTTCCTGCAGAGTGGGAGCTCCAGGGGCCTGTGGGTAAGAAGGCAGACCCCTCCTGTGCGGTCCGACTGAGGCAGTAGGCCTCCTAGCACCCCCTTGTCTTTTTCTCCAGGAACTATAGCCTACTCCTTCCCTGGCAACATGTTAAATAGGAGCCCTCTTTATGGTTATTTGAGGCCTGTGTTTTCTCAGCTTCCCCCTCCGTGAGCACCAGGGATGAGAGTGAAGGGATGACCCAGAGAGGGTGAGGCCAGGACCCTGGGAGGTTTCTTCATTTGCTGGTTATCTGCCCCTCTTCTACCATACACATTGCTGTGTGTGGCACCTTTCCCACAAGACTGAGCTTGAGGAGTGCTGACGAGCAAGCTCGCCTTTAAATCCCTGTTCAGGACTGGTGCCTGGAACTGACTGGCCCTGTCACCAGGTGCCACGTGCCACCTCAGGCCCTCTGCTGTCCTGAGATCCTGTAGCTTAAACAGCTACTCGGGGCTTTTCTGGTCAAAACCCGCATGATGCCTATGGCTAGTGTGGGTGACCCACAGTTTCCCCAAAAGCAGGATTTGCCCCAGATACCAAGCAAGAAATAGAACCTTCCTGTGTTGGGCTGCCTGGGGGGAGGGGGGGCTACGTAATTCAGAGGTCACCAGAGAGGTGTTTGGTGTTTTGCGACTTTCTGCAGTCTTGAGTTACTGGCTGTTGTTTCTCAGAGGATAGACACAGACACCAAGGGGGGTGCCTTCCTATTACAGTGGCAGACCAAGGTGGGGGGGCACATGATCAGACCCTTTCCTGCCCTCACTCTGCAATATCTGGCACGCAGCAGTGGCAGCAGTGACGGCAAGAGGGGATGGCAATGGAGTCTGGTCTGAGCCACGGCGGCAAGGGCTTCTGAGAGTAAAAATGATGGGTTCTCTCAGTAGCCTGCCCTCCATGGCGCCTCCTTGTGGGTCCTTCCTCCAGCTACAGGTCTTCCTGGCTCTTTTGGCCCGCTGTTTATCCTAGGTCTTGATGTGTGTGGACAGGAGGAAAACCTCTGGCTAGCTAGAGCCAAACAGGTGAACCCCAGAAGAGGGGATAGGAAGGCAGTGGGACACTTGACTGGGTCACCTTCCCTAGCAGGAGCAAAGGCTCCGTGTCATGTTGTCTCTGGGGGGCCCAGTGAGCTGTCAGCACCACAGCTGTGTCCCCATGTGTCTGCAGGGAGGTGATGAGGCAGGGTTTCCCTTCAAGGCTGTGGTCTTGGGCCCGCTAACTGGCCCCAAGGAGGCACTGCCGAGCTCCACTGGGAGACTCATGCCGGAGGTCTTGGAAAGTGAGCTGAGCCCACTTGGTGAGGCTCTCCTCGCCTTGGCTCACAGGACACGTGTCAGGGGCATCACACTAACTCATCTGAGCACAAAGCCCACCTTGTGCAGAGGTAGTCAGCCTCATCAGCCCAGTTTCCAAAGGCTCTCTCCCAGCCCCTGCCCATTCCTGCTGTCTGGGCTTCCACCTTACCCTGCTGCAGTCAAGCCAAAAGACTTCTCTGTTTTCAGGTTTCTGCCCTGTGCAAACACACATTCCAGATGTGCCCACTACAGACCAGTCTTTATGTTCTGCCACACCAGGCTCTCCCCATCCTACCCCACCCCCTTGATGAAAATCCTCCAGTGGTGGTTAGCCTGACAGCCCTGCCAACATTGGCTCTGCTTTCTGATCATCCTCGGACCTGTCCCCATTTCACTGTGAGAGCTGACCAGAGCCACCATGAACCCTTCCTTCAGGAAGAAGCTGGATTGCCATACCAAAGGCTAGAGTTTTCTTTTACTTAACGTAATTGACCCGAACCATAAAAAAATTGATTTTTTACAAACTTCCCCGGGGCACGTTCACTGCTAAGTCCGAGGCAGGAGGACAAGCTGAGTGGGCAGGGCTGCTACCTCCCCAGGGCATAAGAAAGCACTCACCTGTGCCAGGGATCCACACAAGGCTCCGTCAGCAGTCGGGGGCTGCTGTGGGACTGGGCCATGCTCCCTGTTCATCCAGCCATCCCTCCATTGCTCCACACTTGCCAAAGTCAGGCTGGCACGGACACCCACAGCTCCTGAGGAAAAACAGGATTCGGCCTGGAGTCATCCAAACCACACTCTGTGTTTAAGCAGGCTATGGTTGGACCATGTGACCTAGAAGAATCCAAATGGACCTATGTCTGAGGTGGAAGAGTGACGTGTATGAGTCTGAGGGTTTCCAGAGCTCTCTTGCAGAAGTGTGCAGGCCCACTCGCAGAAGGTCCCTCCCAGAAGGCAAAGACATTTGCAACCTAAAATAGTAGCTGAAGCCCCACCCAGTCAGAAAAAGTCCTCCCAACCAGAACAAACCAGTGCCTAGAACCTTGCCACATGGATGAGGGGCTGACCCCTCTGTACCTGACACAGGGTGACTCAGGGCAGTAGACACTCCAGCCT
Organism: Ellobius talpinus; assembly: GCA_001685095.1. Lineage (NCBI taxonomy): Eukaryota > Metazoa > Chordata > Mammalia > Rodentia > Cricetidae > Ellobius > Ellobius talpinus. Next base: position 54,982 of record LOJH01000778.1, read on the forward strand.
GGATTGCAGGTGACACTGGACACCCCTTACTACCCACACTCCAATGGCCAGAGTTGCACCTTGAGGTTGCATGGAGTGGGGGCTCTGCCTGAACATGATGCCAGGAGGCACGTCAACTTGCTGGTGTCCAGCATCCTCTCCACCAGGCCTTGCCCAGGATGCCATGATGCTGGCTGGGAGGAGTCCTGAGCGGAGACACCAAGTTCTGAAGGGAGAGCCTCAGCCAAATGGAGGTAAACAGTCTTGGGAACGCTTTCAAATCTTAAAATGCAGTGGTCTTTACCCCCACCCCCGTGTATGCACACTTTTGCAGCTTACCTCATGTTGCAGACTGTTTGCGTGGCATCAACCCCAAGCTGCCTTGTGGTACTGGTCTCAGGCAGTTCCTTCAGCGTCCTGAGTACTGTGGAGAGCCATCCCAGCGCTGTGCCTGGGCCTCTGGGTAGTTCCTGTGGGGCACACTGCTCTCTTACTTGAAGGAGTGTTAGAAAGTCATTAATTGGGGACCTGGATCCTTCTTGAGTGCATTTTCAGCTCTAAATGCTGCCAGGATACTGCCCCAGGAAGGAAGAATCTGACTGGTGGGAGAGAAGTCTGAGGAGGCCCTAGTGGCTGAAGAGGCCTCATCCTTGTGGCCTCCCTCCTCCAGGACAGTCCCTGCACCCTCCCTTGCCCCCTTCCTGCCTGATGTGTGAAGGCAGCTCTCAACCCACATCCGCTGTGTCAGCCTCCAGTGTTCCCTTCCTGGCCCTGAGTTCAGTGTGGTAGATTCAGATCATGGACTCTAAGACTGATGGGGCTACCAAGGGCCACTCTCCACTGCTTTGTCTTGAGGTCACCTCTGATACTTCTGTATTTGACCTCAATTCTCTGTGCGGCCACTGGTTGTGTCCTTCCTAATGACCTTTGACAGTTCTGTAAACACTATTATATCCCTACTGAGAATGGTCCCTGAGTGACCTCTGGCCCTTTCCTGTGCCCCTTGCATATCAGGCTTCCATGAGGACGTGGGCTCCCTCTCCAGCCTCGTTTGCCACACTTGGACCTTATCCCAAAGTGTTAGTGCCTGGCCCCTCCCCTGGGAACCAGACAGGGCAAAGAGGCAGGGTGGGGCCTCTGGGCTGATAACCCCCTTCTTCCCAAATTCTGTTTACCCACGGTAAGGGAAGTACAGGCTTGTGCTCTGAAGCCTGCTGCTGTTTCCTCTGCTTGTGCTGTTAGTCTTCTTCTGGAGAAGTGCAGCACCTCTCGGCCCAATGGGAGTAGCCCTGGGGACAAGCAGTGGGACTAGAGGCCCTGCAGCTTGAGTTGAGCCACGGTCAGGTGCTGACCAGCCTGCCTGGTGTCCCTGCTCAGGCACTGGAACCTCATGGGGACTGCAGAGCAGGCTTCTGGGCACAGCCGCCTCCCCACCAGCCTCTCCACCTTGGGAGGGTCCTGAGGCTTCCTGCCTGCCTGACCCATGCTGGCCCTTCGGTGACCGCACAGGCATAGGACAACAGAACTGCGGTGGCTTCTCTCTCTGGTGTGTGATCTTTAGAGGCAGGGACCCCATCCCCAGGCCTCAGTTTCCTTCTGTGAGGTGACCCATGCTTGGGTTGGCATTTGGGTGAGCTGACATCCCCAGAAATGTGACAGGAAGGTCAGTGGTTGTGGCTCCCCTGGATGGTGCTGGGTAAACTGTGGTTCCCATGGGTGTGACAGGCCCCCAACCGTGAGCCACCTCCCAGTCAGACTTCCATCCCAGCTCAGTGACTGCTTCCTTGGTGTCACAAGGACTTCTTCAGCTGGTGACCTCTGCCTAAGATGTGACTGCCTGGATGTGGGCTGTCAGCCACCGAAGTGCTGGTCTGAACTTTTGCTCTGACCTGGCAGTTGAATTCAGGGAGACGTGGCCCCAGTAGCATGTTCATGCTGCTGTAAGCATTCAGGAAGATGTGGCCCCAGATTGCAGCCTTTGCCACCGTGGGAGTTCAGGATTCAGGAAGATGGGGCCCCAGATTGCAGCCTTTGCTGCCGTGGGAGTTCAGAATTCAGGAAGATGTGGCCCCAGATCGTGTGCTCATGCTGTTGTGCTCTGGACCTGCGCAGCCCACAGCCCTGCCCCACCAGGAGCCCCCAGCACCAAGGGCAGCGTCTGAGTTGGGTGGGAAGAAAGGGAAGGACACTGAAGGTTTGCATAGGGAGGGAAGGGGCAGAGGGTAGATGTGGCTTCCTTCCCTCGATCCCCGGCCACCAGCTGGGAGGCTTTGGCTGCCTCCACCCCGGCCTTCCCCTCCCATCATTTGTTCATTTCCCCAGCTGAGCCGGTGATGAGCATGGTGGCTTCCTCCCTCCCTGTCCCCTCTATAAGGATACAACTTGTTTTTTGAATGTTTCGTTGATCTTGTTTCTGAGATAGGGTCTCACTATGTAGCCCTGACTGGCCTGAAACTCATCATGTAGACCAGGATGACCTCAGACTCACAAATCCATCTGTCTCTGCCTTCTGAGAGCTGGAATTAAAGGTTTGCGCCGCCATGCCGGACCTACACTTTGAGGTCACTTGTGCAATGATTACCTGGCCACAGGCCACAAATAATCCGGGCAGCAAAGTGTCCCCGGTCTTCTTTGTCTGCACAGCTGCAGGTCCTCTGTACTGCACTGGGAGCCGGTGGGGGGGACAGCTCACAGGATGGCCCTCCTTCTCATCGAGACCTAATAGCCCACCGTTCACACAGCCAGGTGGTAGGAGCAACCAGAGCAGCATACATATCAGTTTGCACAGCCAGACACTGAGCAGGAAAAGGAATGAAGTTCTGATGCACAGCAGTGGGAGGCCCTTGAGAAATCACACTTAGTAGGAGAAGCAGGATGCAAAATGCCACGTGCCTTGTTTATCTACTTCAGAAGAGACAAAGCCTGGGGACAGAAGACAGACAGGGCTATTCAGTGTCAATTCTTCTTTTATTTGTTTGTTGGTTGGTTGGTTGGTTTTTTTGAGACAAGGTTTCTTTATGTAACAGCTCCAGCAGTCCTGGAACTAGCTCTATAAACCAGAGATCCACCTGCCTCTTCCTCCCCGAGTGCAGGGATTAATGGCGTGTGCCACCACCATCCGGCCCCTGGTGTCATTTTGTGCTGTGCCAACAGTGATGACTTTTCTGGTCCTCTCCACTTTGCCACATCTTTACATTTTAAGCACAGCTTCTCTTGAGGTTTGTGTTATAACTCTGCCATTTTAAACATGTAGTTTGGTTATTTGGGGCACATGTACAGGACCAGGCGCCATCCCCAGGCTCAGGTAGGAATGTTGTCAAATCTTGAAGCTAGTTGGTAGCTCACCCCAACCCCTCTGAGCCCCAAGGCTGCCACAGTGTTGGTCCTGTACAGGGACGGGCAGGGATACCCCACATCTGAGCTGCTATGTGGTATCTCCTCCAGGATGCGCTGCCAACCCTTCTCCCTGAAAGTCTGCAGTGTGACCGCAGCAAACACCCCGTTTCATCCTCCTCCGGTGCCTTCCTCTGTGACCCTGCAGTTTGGAAAGTTGATGGTTGCCGGGTTTTGGCATCTGGGGGCTATGGGAGGAACTCAGGATGCAGCCCAGAGGCTGGGCGGGGTGGATGTTCATCTCGCCATACTGTGCCATGCTGGCTAAGGTGAGGGCCAGTGACTCCTGTGATTTTGGTCTTCCGATGTGGCAGCCCAGGGGTCAGGAGGAACAGGTTCACAGAGTGACCTGACTACAGAAAAGCAGGAGGGGGACACAAGGCCTGGAACTTGGACCAAGGATTGAAAGGCCCGCTCATGCTGGGTGGAGGGTGCTTCTTTGTTGCGGACTAGGAGTCCTCACTGTGCTGTGCTTGGCTCCTCCTGACCTCTGTCTGCTTCCTACCTCCTCCCCAGCTATCTCTGGTGTCTCAGCTCTCTGCCTGGTGTCTTTCCTCACTTGTAGTGACATGGACACACTGCTTAGCAGGCTCTTAGGCCCAAGCGTCCATACTTACTGAACACCAGTTATTCTGTGTCTTGTCTACCTGGAGCTTGTCGTCACCTGGTGCAGTTAGTGAGTCTGTGCAGGCTGGACCTGGGGGTCTGTCATGGGCCTCATCGTGCTGTGTCCCCAATGCACTGCCAACTGATCGTCTCTGGCTGACTTTAGTGGCAGCTGCAGGCCCTTTCTAGGAATTTAGAGACAGATTTGAGTCTGGCATCCGGCTCTGTAACCTTCAGTTCATGATCTCCCTGCCTCTGCTCCCAAGTTCTGAGGTTACAGGTGTGCACCACCACACCTGGTTCATGCCATGCTGGGGTTGGAACTCCTGGCTTTGTGCATGCTAGTCAGGCCCTCTACCAGCTGAGCCATGTTCCCAGTAACTTTTTTGTTGTTGATGATGATGTTTGGTTGGTTTTGAATTTTGTGGTGTTTGTTTATTGAGATAGGGTTTCTCTGTATAGCCCTGACTGGCCTAGAACTCAGAGATCCACCTGCCTCTACCTCCCAAGTGCTGGGATTAAAGGCATGCGCCATCACCACCCGGCACGTGCTGGCTAATTTTATGTCAGTTTGACACACGCTAGTGACATCTGAAACGAGAGAACCTAACTGAGAAAATTCCTCCATAAGACTGGACTGTAAGCAAGCCTGTAGGGCATCACCTTAATTAGTGATTGAAGGGGGAGGTTCAGACCATCATGGGTGGTGGTCTTGGGTTCTATAAGAAAGCAGGCTGAGTAAGCCATGGAGAGCAAGCCAGTAAGCAGCACCCCTCCATGGCCTCTACATCAGCCCCTGCCCCTAGGTTCCTGCCTTGACTAACTTGAGTTCCTGTCTTGACTAAGTTCTGTGATGAACTATTCTATGGAAGATGTGAAAGCCAAATATGCCCTTTCCTCCCCAGCTTGCTTTTGGTTCTAGCATTTCATCACAGCAACAGGTACCCTAACTAGGATGCCACCCTTCATCATTGCCTCTTTAAATGAAAGAACTTGGGGTTGCTCTATCCCTTTTCTGCTATCCACCTCCCTAGCTGTGGGCCGAGGCTCTAACACTGGGCTGCATTAGACATGTAGCCTGAGTCAGACACAAGGAATCTCAGAGTGAAGCCATGATGTGACCCCAAGCATGCTGAGCCCTTGGTAGGCACAGTCCTGAGCTGTGTCTGCACCTGTGCTAAGCTGTGTCTGCACCTGTGGCTATTCCCCACTGCCCCCAGCTTGCCGTTCAGAGAGAGCTGCCTTGGGGCTGCATGTTTGTGTGCATTTGTGCTGCATTATGTGAGTGTGTGTAGTCACAGCCTGGGCCCTCCTGCGCTGTGGTGATGCTTTCAGCTACTTTCTCCTTTCTGTGTCCTAATACCTGACAGGGAGCGCCATAAGCAGGGAGGGTTGATTTGGGGCTCCCGGTTTGAGAGGATACAGTCCATCATGGCAGGAAAGGCAAAGGCATGCCAGTGGTCGCAGCTGGCCACATTGTGTGTGTGGTCAGGAAGCAGAGGGAGGTTAATACTTTGTTTGCTTTCTCCTTTTTATTGTCTGGGATGCCAGCCTATGGAATGGAGCTGCCGGCATTTAGGGAGGGCCCGCTTCAGTTAACCCAATCTAGAAAATCTCTGATCTACATGTGAGGTTTTCTCATAGGTAATTCTAGGTCCTATCAAGTTGATATAAACCAGCACATTGGTCTTAGTATTAGTCAAGGCAGTTTCCTGTGGCCGCAGAGAGCCTGTGTCCTTGTATGTATGGCTGACTAAGAGGGCAACAGAGATCCACAAGACCTGAGATCTTTATCCTCCCGGCTGCCTGCATCTCATACACAGGACTTGGGAACCTGTAGCTAAATAACCTAGGCTCACTGAGCAGGGCCAGGACCCTTGAACTTCCCCTAAGGCACAGTAAAAGGGAATCTAGGGACACCTGACAGAATGCCAGGTTTGTAAGACAAGACTCCTGCTAAGAAGCCATTGGAGCCTGGAAAGTGGAGCCTTGTCCACGTTCCCCACATCCACTGAGTGTCTGCCACAGCAGGTGTGACCTGGGAGCCCCACGTGGTAGTATTCCCACCCACAGAGCAGCCTGTGCACACAACAGCCATGCCTTACCACTGCAGCATGTGGAGTTTTCGCCCCTGCTGGCTAGAATGCCAAGGACCTGCCTCTAGGGCTTCAGAAGACTGTAGCTTGGGACCTTGTGGGCAAGAAGGCTGCCAGAAAGCAGCCCTGGCTGCAAGTGTCCTCCTCAGCAGAGGGAAGGAATGGCCAGTGACAGAACCCCCTTCCCTTTGGGCGCCATGTCCCTCAGCTTAGCCATAGCGTGGCAAAGACCAACTGTCATCCCCAGACACACATTTGCCAAGGATCATGGGATAAATGCTTGAAGTCCACCGACAGCAAGTCCATTGGCGGCCACTGGGTGGAGCTCTGGAAACAAGCCTTTTTCCGACAGAAACCATGAACCTAGCAAAGTCTAAAACAGGCTATAGCTTGAAAGCGAAAGCACTTTTCACATTACAGCATTCTGTATGCGTCTCCCAGGTTTGTGTCATCCATGATGGCGATGGCCATCCTTGCCCCCTCCTCAGGAGATACTGAGGATCTCCGGGTTCCTGGCTGATGGGTTCTGACAGGTGCAAGCAGCCACAAATCCAATGGCCCATTGAGAGACTGTTTCTGTCATTCTAGAAAGTTCCTCGGAGCCCCAGAGATAGTGTCTCCTTTCTTGGGTCAGGGAGGCAGGCTGTTGTGTGTTTGGAGTGTCCGTTGAGATTCAAGGAGCTGTGTGGGTGGATGGGCATCCTTTTACAGCCGCAGTCCTCCTGTGCTGGAGAGACATGTCTGCCTGTCTGTCAGAGGACAAGCTGTCTCCACCCTAGCTCTTGTGAGCACACAGGCTGAGGGAATACAGGTGTATGGTTAGCTGCCCTTGTTTTCCCAGCCAATGATCTCAAAATGGGGACTGGGGAAATGATTTGGTGTTTGTCAAAGCACATGCTACAGAGCTTGAGTTTGGGGCCCCAGAATCCATGTAAGCTCCAGGTAGGTATGGTGGCCCACCCATGATCCCAGCCCCTGAAGACAGAGATGGATCCTCAAAGCAAGCTGGCAGGCAAGACGAGCCATACGGATACCAGTGTGCTCTGGGTTTGATTAAAAGAGAGACCCTGCCTCTGTAAATAAGGTGGAAGAGCAATCGAGGATGTTACCAACCCCCAACCTCAGACCTCCACATGTGTGATCACCCCTCTTCAGACACGCACCCATAGTCGAACAGACATGTGTGCACACACATGCATATTGCACACACGCACACACAAATGGAGGGAGAGTGGGGAGTGGGGTGGTCAGAACACGTGGTGAGTGTATTTCCAGCAGGGGTGGGGTTTAGGTTCTTCCCTTTTCCTGAACTGCGGCCTGACACATCAGCCAGGAGCACCCTGATTCCATCACTGGGGGCGGCTAGGGGAGCTGAGTGGCAGGAGCCTGACTCATCCAGCCCTCCTTTGAAAGGAAGCCCCAAGACTTGGCTCTGATATTTCTCAGATTAGGATTGGAAAAAAGCCCCGGAGAGGGCTGGAGAGATGGCTCAGTGGTTAAGAGCATTGCCTGCTCTTCCAAA
>LOJH01000779.1:8452-24431 GCA_001685095.1 Ellobius talpinus
AGAAAGAAAGAAAGAAAGAAAGAAAGAAAGAAAGAAAGAAAGAAAGAAGCAACATATATTTGCTAGTTTTCATCCTTCAGAGTAATGAACTCTGAATGCATGGCTATTTGGGAGGAAGGGAGGCAGCCATTGAAAACTCATGCCCAGTTGCCAAGACCACAGGGTTTGGCTAGACTAAACAAGAATTTACTCAAAACACCTAAAAATTAGCCTACCCCACAAACAGGAAGTAGGAAGTGAATCTAAGAAGTGAAGCCAAATGTAGAGTCGGAAGGCTGCCAAAGGAGCTGGGGGACCATTGACAAAAAAATGAGTTGTGACTACAAACTAGGAAGTCCAGGGCCCGGACAGCATGGAGAATTTGGAAGGGTGTGGAGCAGATGTTTCTGGATATAGGAGATGAACAAACACTGCAAGGCTGTAGGGACAATGTTGTGGTGACATGAAAGAAACTGCTCAAAACTGGCCAGAGAATATAACCTCTGCTATAGTCTGCACAATATAATAGAAGAGATTAATTCAAGAAAAAAATGAATAAACAAACAAAATTATTTCCCAATAATGCAATTTATTCACGCCTCTCATGTATATTCTCTCCATTTTTTGCCGCTCTATAAGTTTTCATCATCATCAGATTTTTATTTTTTGTTTGTTTGCTTGTTTTGAGGGCATATGTATTGATGCAGGGTCTCATGGATCCTAGACCAACCTCGGACTTTCTAGGGAGCTACCTCCTGTCCCCACCTCAACAGCCTTATGCTTTGCTGGGGATCGAATGCTAGGCTTCATGTATGCTAGGTGGACACTCTACTGGCTGAGCCATGTCCCCAGCTCGCATATTCTTGTTCTCTCTCTCTCTCTCTCTCTCTCTCNAGGGTTTCTCTGTGTAGCCCTAGCTGTCCTGGAACTGGCTCTTGTAGACCAGGCCGGCCTTGAACTCACAGAGATCCACCTGCCTCTGCTTCCCGAGTGCTGCTGTTAAAGGCATGTGCCACTGCTACCTGGCTAATTCTTGTTATTTCTAAAGCAAAGAAAATGACCTCCTCATTGCCCTGATCATTAGCAATTCCAATTCCTATCATGGCTAGATTAATGCTCTTGTTTGTAGCTATCTGTATATCCTGTTCTATCAAAGGAATTAAGTTATACATGGTTAGGGAAAGTATTCTGCCAAGTTTCATAGGCCCAATATAACTGAGATCAAAATATAATCGCAGGGGCAAATCATCTATGTTAACATGCTTGGTTATTACAATGGTTCATCTGAAGTGATTTGTTTTTATGCTTCAAGTACTAGGTACCTGGGAGTCACATTGGGCTAATACACACTCGAAAACCTCACATTCGACAGATCACATTAGCAATTACTAAGGCCAAGATGGATTATTATTTCAACTAAAACAAAAACAACAAAAATGAAACCCCAAGCTCTTTAATAAGAAACTAAAGATGTTTTGAGCACTCTGGACCCCCTTCTCCACAAGCACAGTGGGGAAGAGATGTGAATCTGATTTCAGGGGACTCTGGAAACCAGTAGAAGTACAGCCTGAGGCTTCCGCTTCTGCCGGGGAAGAATGCAGGTGAAGGTCTTGCCTCTTTGCACCTGAGACATTCAGACCCTGCCCTGTCACCTAGCTCCAGGAACACTGAACACGGGGCCATGGGCACCGACCCTGAGACAGAAGACAGACGCACACTTGGGGTCAAGGCACAGAATATTTGATCTTCTTGTCAACCAGACTCTGTGCCATGTGGTTGTGGGAAACAAAAAGGGACAGCTGATACTGCACTGTGGAAGCTTAGAGCCACAGGCAGGTTCTTTGCAGCCATCTGTTGATGAAAAGCCATCAAGGTTACCCCTCTACCCTATCTCAGTGGCCCCAGGGAGGTCTTACAGTCCCTAAGGAAGACGCAGACAGCACGGGCTATTTCTCAGCTCATGGGATCTTCTCCATACCCTCTCTTTATTTTATCCCTTTGTGGGGGAAGGGGGCTCAAAATAGTATATGAATCTGGGGTTATTAGAGAGGGGTCTTAAGTCTACAAAAAAAATTAAAGGTGACTGTTGATTTTCACTTAATTTCCTGGCATCTTCATCTCAGAAACAAGGGCCTCCAAGTGTCTGTTCTGGAGGGAGGTACTTCAGTACCCTTTGCATGTCAGAAAAAAAAATTCCTGATGCAAGTTGTCATGGCACGATGGAAGAGACCAGAAAAATCTGGTGAGATCATAGATTTTAATCACCCTTTACAAGCCCCTTTTCTTCTCAGGGCTTTCACTGAGCAACCTGCATCTTCCAGCGATAGATTCATGAGACCCCCGTAGCATATGAAATAGGGTCCTCAGCCTCTTGCCAGCTCTGCAGCAAGCTTTCCTTCCCACCACTCTGGTTCATAATTGATTTCTGAACATGGAGATGCATAAAAACCATGGGCATTGATCACCAATGGATGAAAGGACACCATAATTTATTAGACACGATCAATGTTGACTTTTGTCTAAGTATCAGAGTAAGTGTCACTCTGAGGCAGGAGTGGCGTGCGTCTCATCCAACCTGTGAAGAAGCCACTCCTTCCTCAGCAGTCTCCATGTAAGCCAGATTCAAAAGGAAGGAAAGAAAGTTGAAGCCAGAAGGGTGAGTTGTGGGGCCTATGCAAGGTAAAGACACTGTGTTTCCGGGGGCTACATGGTTAAAATGAATCCCAGCATCATTTAGTAGCAGTTGTGCAGTGTTTTTGCACAGAAACACATGAATTAGTGATATCCCATAAACCTACCTACAGATTTTGCTCATTCATTTATGCTCCCAAGTCTAGTCCACTACATAAGTATGCATTATGATTTATACCATCCTTAAGGAAAAAAAAAACTTGGCACTCACAAAAAAAGGCGGGGATATTTTGCTTTAAGATACAATTCATCTCAGCTACCTGTGAATGGGGAAAAGTCCACAAAAGCCCTACTCCTTAAATTCAATTCTCCAGCTGCAGCTAAGTAAATAAAGCGCATATATCAGATGCCTTTTAATCAATGCCACCGTGTTCATTGTTCTCTTCCACAGTGCATGATAAGACGTGGGAACTGATGCCTGTACATTGGAAGCGAGACTCTTGGCTTTTGTTTAATTTTTAACTTGTTGTCACTTTGCTGTATGTGTGCCAACAGGCACTTTGCATGTCTAGGTCTGACCTCGTTTGCACAGCAAGAGGATTATGAAGACAAGACCTAGCATTTATTAAACGTGTTAACTGTGTCGGGCACTATGCCTAATAACTTAATGTTATCTTCTTTAATCCCTACAGCAACTTTCCAAGGTAGATTTTTATCTCCACATTTACAGAGGAGAACTTCGAGGTTCAGAGAAGGGAATTAATTAGCCAGAAATGACATAAGGCTCGGCGATAGATCTTAGATGGACACCCTCTTCCAAGTGGCCACAAGACTTGGCTCTTCTCCGTGAGCTGTCTGTGATGCTTGGACGGAAGCACAGAACCAAGTACAAGCTAGGTGACTTGAACCACAGCAACGGACTGCCTGACGGTTTGGGAAGCTGAGTTACAATATCAGCAGAGCTGGTTCCTTCTGAGGCTGCAAGTTCATGCTTCTTCTATAACTTCACATGCTCTGCTAACTATATTTGGTGCTCATTGGCTTGTAGCAGCAAAACTCCAGTCTTCACATGGTATTCTCATTATTTGTGGGCCAAGGTCCGCATTTTAAGATTTTGGTTTTATTGGATGAGGAATCTACCTTACTTCAGGATGAAGTCATCTTAACTAATATCATCTGCAATGACGTCATTCCCATATAAGGTCACATCCTGTGGTGCTGAGGAGTGGAATGTAATTCAGTCCACAGCAACACTTGTCAGTCTATTAAGGTTCTGTGACAGATGTGTGCAGGGTTAACTAGTCCTAGGATGTGGACAGTAGTCCCAGACAGTATCATGATTTCAGAATACCTGAAGGTCCCTTCAGCGGGTAATTAGTGCCAGTCCCTCAGAAACCTGAGAACTCATGCCTGTCTGGGATGATCAGAAAATGACTTCTACAACAAGATCTGAACTTCATATGAAAGAATGACAGCTAAATACTATGTTGAGAGCCTGTCATTCCAGGGGGCTGAGGTGTGAGGAATCCAAGGGTTTAAGACAAGTCTGGGCAACATAATGAGTGCCTGTGTGTATGCATGTGTGGGCACATGCTGTATATGTGTGTGTGTGTGTGTGTGTGTGTAGGGGTACAGTTTAATTTCCAAATTAATGGGGACAAAGGAGTTACAGTCTCTACGTAAAACAGTATGTGTTTGGTAGAAATTGTGGGATAAGAGAGATGATATCAAGATATCAAACAAGAAAATTGACTTACCCGTGCAAGAGATTAAAACCTACCCTTTATCTGTAGGGATGAGGGGGAACTGCAGTGGCTGTGTGAATGAAAGGGCCAGGCTGAGGGCAGAACTTTGGAGATCATTGGTGGGTGAATGGCGGCATACACTGGACCATTTCTTTAAAAGGGTGGGCTTTGGGTAGGAAAAGAGCAGGAAGAGGGGCAGAAGTACTAAAAGCTGAGGCCTAATGTGACCGTTTGGCTGGTTGCAGGAGAAAGTAACAAGCTAAGAAAGTGGGGGAAAAATGTCCTACTACTTTCATCCTTCTAGAATCTTGAGACCAAGACGCTGCCTTTTCAAGGCCTCTAGAAAAGCATGTGGTTGAAACTTTTCTGTTTATGCACATCGATAGGTGTTTTCCCGTTTAAAACAAACTGTAGGTTTAATGGGTGTAGGAGATAATGGGTTAATTGGGAATACTATTTCAAGCAGACCCTGGAAGGAAGCATAACATGCTAAATTACTAATCTCAGAACAGTTTAGCAAATGACAGACAGGGTTTGAGAAAGCCACAGAGAGGGGTGCAATGGCTCTGGGCTTGTCCCAGCAGCAGGGAGCCACCAACCACTTACAAAGCCAGAGAGTGAAAGAGGAGTCTGCCTGGAAGGCGATGTCCAGCAGCGACTGGGCCCTGAGAGGAAAGACACAACCAGCCCACCGTGGCTGGGCTGGGCAGCACAAGGAGAATGAACACACTGGAAAATCCTCCTCCCTTCGCCTGACTCCATGATGCCGACTTTGCTCATCCAAATCCAGTTAGGGCCAAAGGTGAGGTGTCTGTTAATTCCAAGCATCAGGTCAACCTCCCAGGACAGAGAACAGGGTGGGGACAGTGCACAGGGGTGTGGAAGGACACACTGAAGGCTCCCGAGGAAGGAGAACCTTTTGGTGTTTAATATGTTACTACACTAATGTACCCACAGGGGAGGCTTTAGAAGGCAGTATTCTCAAACTAGATTTACTATGCAAATTCTTCTTTTTTTAAAAAAGGACTTTGGGGACCAGTGATCAAAGGAAACGACTTTGGGAAGCTTTGATCTATGGGGTGAAGTCGAAGCTTCCCATGTTGTTTGGGCGTCTTTGAGATGAAAGTGAGAGAAACCAATCTCAAGTTAGCTGGAACAGAAAGAGAACTCTCTGGTTTCCAGAGAGCTGGCAAGTCCAGGAAGGGTTACTGGTACAGGACACCCCAGCTTGAAGGAACTCTGTCTGTCCTTCCAACATCCTGCTCTGCCTTGCTCAGCTCCGTTTCACTCTCCGTGTGGGCGGGCTTTCCCCATGAGATGGGTAATGCCACTCTGGGCTCCACACCTACTGGCTCCCAGCCCAACAGTTCCAGGAAGGAGAGCCTTCGTTCTTCCTCATCCACGTGCATATCTGATGGGGTCTGATTGCTCCTGCCTGGGTAGAAAGCCGGCCGTGAGTGGTTCAGCTGTGGCGAGGTTGCCTGACTGTTTCCTAGACTCACCAGGGATCGGGAAGGACCACTCCAAAGACAAAAAAACGAGGGTCGTGGGAAAGCATGTAGACTTTTGTTCAAATGAAAACCATCGCAACTGTGAGCCACCATATTTCTTAGCAGACCTTCCTCTGAATTTAGCCACAAACCGCAAATTCCAATGTGTACTGGGCCGCTCTCCTGTATGACCTCCCTGCTCCAGCCACCCTGGTTCACTTCCTGTTGCTCAACAGCACCACGGGCTTCCCTAATTTTCCCCAAGGTCCTCTCTGATTTGACTTCCTGCCCATCCACACCCAGACTGCAGTTTGGTCTTCCTCCTTGTAATTTGCACTACATTCAAAACTTCTACACTATCCACTGGGCACTCACCACACTAGCCTTTTCTTGTTATTGTCTGTGCACATGGGTCTCACATCCCACAGACATCTGCATTGCAAATTTGAGTTGAGCTCTGGCCTTCGTTGGCTTCGTTATCGGGAGGGAAGGTTCTCCTTACATAGCCCAGCCTGGACTAGAATTCCCTTTGTAGTCTCTCCTGGCCTTGGGTTTACCATCTTTCAGCCTTAGTCTTCTGAGTGTCTGGGTTACATGTGACTGCCCTAGCCCGAGAACGTCCTCTTTAGTTTCAGTGTTTCAGTATCCGTCTTACTCGGCGCGCTGTGGGTGCTACCCAAATGTGTTTTGGTTGCTATTTCAGACACCGAAGTAACACCTTAGCTTTTCCTGCTTCCTTGCACAGCCGTCGGTCCAGTAAGCCCTCTGCGCTGACTGGGACAGTGGCCTCGAAAGGTGTTCTCACTGGATTTGGGGCTCAGTTTCCCGACAAGAGTGTGAGTGCTGATGTCGTGGGAAAGAACAGTTTGTCCATTCATAGATGCGTTCATTCACTAGCCCAGTACCCACCAAACACCTCTACAAACAGTGCTGGGTGATACGAAGCCAGAAAGGATCAATGAGAAGCAGGCAGTTCCTTACTGACGTTAGGGGAAACCTGTGTGACCCATAGTATGAGTGAGCTTTCCGTAAGGGAGAACACTGTGTGTCGAGAGATGTTGCCAGTTTTCTACTGAAGGGAGCTTGACAATATTTTAAAAAACTACATATACATTTCCCATTGGCCCAGCGCTATTATAGGATCGATTCCTAGATAGAACTGCAAATGTCTGAAACAACACATGTGTAGGATTTTCACTGTGGCAAACTTAGAAAAACTAATGAACAACTTTACTATCTAGCCTTAGCAGATTAGTCTAATAAATTATAGGGGAAATTAATATGCATTATTTAAAATTTTATTTAAATACTTTTATAATTCTATTGATTTTATAATTGCAAGCATGGGAACATCATTATAAGGCAAGTGAAGTGACTCCCATTACATAGAGAGAGAGAGCCAGGTACAGAATTGACTATAACATGCCACATAGGAAGAATTTTTGCTAAAATTATGGCTGTAAACTTGAGTAAGTAATCAGACAAACCCAGGATGCAGTACATTTTGTAAGACAACTCATCTGGGTTCTAAACTATGAACTAGAATACAGTATGTCTTAGTCAGGGTTACTAGGGTTTTTTATTTATTTATTGCTATAATAAAACTCCATGACAAAAAAAATGTTAGGGAAGAAAGGTTTTATTTGGCTTCTGCTTTCACATCCATAGTCTATGTCACTGAAGGACAGGAACTCAAATAGGGCAGGGACCTGGAGGCAGGAGCTGATGCTGAGGCCATGGAGGGGTGCTGTTCACTGGCTTGTTCCCTATGGCTTGCTCAGCCTGCTTTGTTATAGCACCCAGGCCCACCAGCCCAGAGTGACCACACCCACAATGGGCTGGGCCCTGCCCCATCAATCACTAATTGAGAAAATGCCCTACAGGCTTGTCTGCAGACCAGTCTTAATGGAAACCTTTTCTCAGTTGGGGTTCCTTCTTCCCAGATGGCTCTAACCTGTGTTACATTGACATAAAATTAGCCAGCACACAATGCCATTAAATGAAATCCAGGACACTGTTGTAAGTTAAAAGAGACAAAATACCAAAACAGACAAAGAAGCAGACAAACCCCACCAAGCATAGCAATGCCATCTGACTGATGACTCTTAAGGGAAAAATTAAACGAAATAAAAAGTATTTTCAGAAAAACTGGGGAAATTTTGAAATAAGCCACTGAATGGATTTTAATTTTTCTTAGCACGATGCTACTACTGGTGTTGCATAGTCACAAAAGAAAATGAGAAGGATGGATAGATAAATGGGCAGGCAGGCAGACAGACAGACTGGCAGACAGAGACTGGCAGATGGATGCTAGAGAAAGACAGGTAGATATAGCAATATATAGTGATACATAGAAGGTCTATAGAGATAATTGTGTATCAAGTTGTTAACAGTTGATAAATTTAGAAGAAATCCAGACACCTGTTTACCATTTCTTTTGCTCCTCTTTGGGTTTGGGAACTTTAATTGTAAGTAACTGAAGGAAGAAAAAGAAATAACAAGAATTATGTACATTAGAACATTTTTAATTCTAGGTAGAATTTGGTTCCAAACAGGTTTCTCTAAAAGGGAGGCTCAGATGATGTTGTCATTTTGTCTCTCTCAGGAGAGTTCTGCCCATCGTGTTGTCTCATGGAACAGAGATGGCAGACCACCCATCAGCTATCAACCCCAAGAAGAAGAGAGAAGGTCAGAGATGGAGCATGAGTGCTGAGCTCTGATTGGCCCAAACACTCAGAGATGAAGCATGAGTGTTGTGCTCTGATTGGCCCAAACACTCAGAGATGGAGCTTGAGTGTTGTACTCTGATTAACCCAAACTAGACCTCTTGTGCCCATTGGTAGAGTCACCCATATGCATTGACCTCTATCTTGAAGGCAAGGGAGAAATGGCTCCCTGGAGGAAAACCCAGGTGCTGTTACCAAAAGGAAGACAAATGGGTATGCTGGCCAGTGCTCCCCACTGGAGAAAGCAGCGGGAACAACAGCATGAACAGTAAGGAAAGTTAAAGATTATCAGCATTCAATAGTACTGATCCATACAAGAGTCATTACCCACATCTGGTTATCCACCCCATGACTTTGGGATGACTGGAGATGATTGCCCCGCCCCTTCCCTTGAACACCTATAGCAGAGCAGCAAACCGAAAAGCAAATAGCTAGATTGGATCCGATCTCAATTGTGTCCAACAGGAGACTGAAGGCTCTCTCCTCTGCACTTGAACCTAAAGCCAAAGTCTCCATTTGAATGGACTTTGACAAAGGAATAAAATAGAAGTCTCAATCTGATATGCTTGCGATACACTGTATATATGTGTGTATGCATGCTCGTGCACAAGCGTGTGTGCGTGCATGCGTGTGTGCGTGCGTGAGTGTGTGCATGTGTGTGTGTGTACATGGGTGTGTGGAGTCTAGAGGACGTATGTGCGCTGTTCCTCAGGTTTCATCCACTTTTTGTGTGTTCACTTTGGAGACAGTGTCTTCCTCTGGCCTGGAGCTCACTGGCTAGGATACATTGGCTAGATGGCAAGTCCCAGGAATCTGTCTGTCTTGGTATCAGTGCTAGGATTAAAGAGTAGGCCATCATGTTTGGCTTTTTATGTGGGTCCTGGGAATCAAACGCAGGTCCTCATGTGTGCATGGCAAGTGTGTAAATGATTAAACCACCTGCCCAGTTCCTGGATTGTTCTTTTAAACAGCATATTATTGCTTTCATTTTTTTCCTTTTAAACATTGAGAAATTGCCATTTCTCTCCTAAATGTGTGCCAAGCACTGTTTATGATTTTACTGTTTTATCATATGGCATATTTATTGACTTCCTACTATGGCTCACAGAGCTTATAAACACTGTCACAAGACAAGGATACACTTAAATGACTGTCACATGAGAGGTTCTTGAGACACTCTGCTGCGCTGAGGACCTGTCTCATCAGTCACACTGGCTGCTACAGGTAAGATTTACAGCGTGGCACATAAAATGTTAGAGACTTTTATGTGTGATTGAAGTGCCCATCAGTTACTACTGTTACCCAGATGGTGCTGTGAGCAGAGCTGCAAGGCGATGCAGACTCAAAAGCCTTCTTCTGGTGCCTGGAGAACCCTGCGTGCAAGCATGACCAGGAAGATGCTGTGGGCACACTTCATGTCTGCCCTCTGATTAGCCGGGGCCTCTGTTCTAGAGATTGGTAATGCTGTGTCTGCAAGGTTTCCGATTGTCCTTGTGCCACTTTCAGGACTGTGACCACAGCCATGACAATGGATCATACTCTGTGGTCCTCTCTTAATTCTGTGGTAGTGAAGGTGTGTTATCTGCCCTGGACCTTTCTAGATTGTTCTCATAAGGTTGTGGGCTTTCGTCTCTGCGTGCCTTTTTTACTCCCTGGGGAAAATAGACTTAAGGGAAAAGGAGCCAATCCCATCTCAGCCTCTGCTCTTTGGGCACTTCTCTCTGAGACCCACTGCACAGCCCTCTTTCACATTGCTCCTGTAGGCCTTATGATGTGTGGTGTGTGTGTGTGTGTGTGTGTGTGTGTGTGTATCTCATTATTCTACAAACTTGCATGTAAGGTCACTTGATTTTTAAGTGCCAAGGGCTGAAGAGCCCACATGCTGTCTTCTGTGTTTATCTATGAAAAGCAGAGGCTGGTGTGCTCTCTCCAAGGGTGCAAGCTATTCATAGCCATTCCAGCCAGAGTGGTATCTCTACCTTGCCCCCTGCTCTCTGTTGCCAGACTTTCCCCCTTTGGGTTTAGGGCAGCCATCCTAGCTCCCTATCTTTTCCCCTTCACTGCACTCTGCGCTGGCTTAGCCACCCCCAAAGGGCTAATTTGGTAGGAGTTGGGGAAATCCACTGGAGCTTTGTGTCTGTGATTCATTTCCATTGGCCTCACAGAAATGATGGATGGCACTGAGTGACACATCCAGTTTTCAGGCCTGATGATTTGCTGGCTGCATAGCCAGGCCCCTTTGGCTCTCACTGAAGGGGAAACAAGTACCAAAGTGAGATTAAGTGACTCATCTTGAGGTCAAACCATAAGTCAGGAATAGAATGGGACTCACAGCCATAGCTTGGGAGAGCTGCAGAATCTAAGACTCAAAGGGGGAAAGAGGATGATGTAGGAAGACTGCCTACATGGGTTACTAGTCATTCTCCTCCCACTGCAACGAAAGATAATTCCAGCTATGGATTTTTCTCCAGGATTAATAATTCATCCAGAACTTCAATAAAGAATTAAGAGTGTTCGTGCACACAGCATCCCCCAGTGACAGGCCTGCACTCTGCTCTAGGAGAAAAAATAAAGCCCATGTCATGTGCCAAACATTGGTGCAGTTCCCTGAAATGACTATCGGGAAAAGTCAAATTCCTACCCACAGGAACTTGGGAGCCAATGCCCTATTTGCACATTCCATGACATTTTATTATTTGCACAGTTCTCTTTTGCTGACATAATGGTGAGAAGAACACACATTAGATTTTGGCTTACAACTATGAAGAACATGCAGGGTTCCCAAAGACACAATTGGTTACTTTTTATTCAGCCAGATGAACTGGCAAATGCCAGCAGGCTCACACTGACATCAGCTGCTGCCCTTCAGAAAGGGCTGCCTTGGAAAGTCTATTGTAATCTATTGTAAATCCTTCAGTGAAATGTTTTGGCAGGAATTTTCATCCAGATAGTATCCACGGTGAAACTGAGACTGAGCACACATCAATTCCAATGCAGGGAGGTCCTTGCTGGAAGCGCTAGACACAGGAGCTTCAAGGGCTTTGTCCAACTAAATCTCATTTTCCAATTAGTCATAATCAGGCGAGCAGCTTTTCTGTTTGGAGTAAATAATGTAGCCCTGGCATTTCCTTGTTCAGCCAAGTTTTTTGGTTTTCATGATTGCAACTTCTCTTGGAGCTTATTGCTACATGAGAATATAGACTCAGCAAAATTTCTGTTGAAGGGAACATCACACACAGGTGTAACAAGTTGGAAAGTGTAGCCTATGCAGCCCATTCATTTGATGGGTATTGATCGAGCATCCCACCTCCCCACAGACTTGATAATTCTTACCAAAGATAAATGTCTTTGAGGCCCAGCTCTCCCCAAGTGTGAAATGGGAACATCTATGACCACTTCATACAGTGGTGATGGTCACAAAGCACAGTTATTGCATGGCTGTGGGGGAGGGACACCACAAGACACACCTTCCTCACTCTCTTCAAGCTGCCTTCCCACCCCCAATCTCTTGAAAAGGTGATTTTGGTTTTTCCTTTTGAGAAAAAGAGAGAAGCTGGCACCTGGATATGATTTCGCAGCCATGTCTTTTGATCTCTACCCATCTTCTTCCTTGGATCTTGGGTTTTATAGCATCATCCATCCTGAATTTTTACATAGGAATTCCTCCCCCCTATGGTCACAGCCCAGTTCTTCCTGATTTTCAAGGACCTCCCGCTGTCCAGAAATTCATTCTCTGCCCATCTTGGAGTTATTTACCTTCCATGAATGACAACATTGACTCCCTTCTTGGCTCATACACGTGCCATGACCCTCTCCAGCACCCTTTCTCCTTTACTCCCGTCCTCTAGGAGACAAGAAGACTGTTCCTTTCTTCCATTTTCCACCCACCATTCATTCCTTAAGCCACATCCTCAAGTTCTGTCTTCCTCACACCCCTGAGATAGTTCTTGCCAGTCACCATTCATTTCCAAGCCTCTTGTGAGTTATTTCACCTTATCCTTGGTTCTTTTTTGGAGGGGGGACTTGGTCCATAAGTTTATCTTTATGAAAACATCCACATATAAAATTGCTTTAGCTCTCAGTAACCTGTTCCTCAGCTCTGAGGAAGCTTGCTTTCCTTTAAGCAATCCGATCTTTTTTCTGGGTGAGGGACATTTGGATACAGCCCCACCTCTTCCTCTTCCTCTTCTTCCTCTTCTTCCTCTTCTTCCTCCTCCTCCTCCTCTTCCTCCTCCTCCTCCTCCTCCTCCTTCTATTCTCTTGGGCTTCTTTTCAGAGGCTGGATTCTCTCTGATGGCAGCATGAGCCTTCTTATGCATCTCCTCCATCACGTCTGGAGTTACGTTGTTTTTTGTGTACCCAGAGAACTGTTTTATAAGCATCTCCATCTATCTCTCTGAAACAACACATGAATTCTGCAACATTCTGACCCATGATATGCTTCCAGTGTACTTTTGCATTGAACTCCTTGCTTTCAGAATCATAACCCAGTAATCATTTGGTACTATGAGGAATAGACACGCCTCCATCCACAGCTCCCTTCAGGGCCCCCAAAACTTGATCATAGTTTGGGCAAGACCTGCATCCAAATAGCAAGTGAAGGCACCAGGCTGACCAACAACGCTTTCCATGGTGTATTCATCTAGGTCACCTCCACTTGGCCTTCACAGATCTTATCCGTACAGAACCTACTGAGAAGCCTGCGGACCAGCAGCAGGGCAGTACAGTAGGCTGCGGCATTCTTTGTTGGGCCAGCTTTCACACTGTATTTTGGCAGTTCCTGTGCATATGGTGCACAGATAATCACATCCCCTTCTATACGGGCATCCCCAATCTGGCAGATGGGATTTCTGTTTGTTACAAGAACTATCATCCTGTATTTGGGTGTGTTGTACTTATTTTTGTCCTGGATCACCAATCTTTTCCAAGCATAATAGCCAGTTTTACCCTCTCACCGCCTTCTAAATCTCACTTGGTGCCTCTTAAAGTACGTGTCATTCTTGACAACTTCCACAAACGCCATCCTGCAGAGCAGAGACCCGCAATTGTGGCTCCATACAGACCTTATCCTTGGTTCTTAATGTCTTTTTCAGTTGGTTAGTGCTGAGAACTGAAGCCAGTACATTGTGGGTGTTAAATTTTTAAAAATTTCTGCTTCTTCCATGGAATGGTTATTTGGGTCTTCTACTTCCCTCCCAGATCTCATTGACTATTTTAGGGGTCCCTTATCCAGTATACCTGAGGATACTAATCCTGTATTCATCTAAGCCCTACCTCAGCATGTTCAATGATAAATTACTGTTCTTTGTCTTATGCCTCAGTTCCCATATTCTCTACCATCCCTCCTTTGACATGTGGCCCCCACCACCTGACAACCAACTCATTCTACCCCCTGCCGACTTGCTTCATAAGTACGTAATTGATAACCAAGTCTAATGCTGTTGATGACTTAGTTGGTGGGCTCTTCTACATACATAGGATTTTGTCACCGGTTTCCTCAAAGGGCTTTCTCTTGTATTCTTCTCTCTGTTCTCTTCTTATTGCATGGCCAACAGAGTGATCCCCACAAAAAAATAATAATGACCGCCATGAACCAATACTGCAAGTGCTGTAAGAGACAGCAGATGCTTTAGGGTGAGACTCATGCACAGCGACTCTTCAGAGAGGGGACACTCAGCCTTTGACCAGGGCAAGAAAGGCATTTGTGGGGGAAAGGGTCCTAGAAAAATCACAAAGGTCACCAGTCCCTATTTAGTAGATAAATCACTCACTCAGATGTCGTTTTCCTGGCCAAGAAGGACGCAGCCAGAAGAAGACTTCAAGCCGCTGTCGGAACTGCCAAGCCGCAAGGTGCTTCAGTGTTCCTGAAACCTGAGGAACTCCAGGGTTGGGTTTGTCTTTTAAACACAGTCGACACTGACCCATATCTGTTGGATGGGTTTCAAGTTCAGTCCCTGACTCGGCCAGAGAGCTCCTGACTCGCCTCACACTTCCCATGTCCTTTTAACTTGAGAGGCAAGCTAAGGGAGGGATTGTTTGCTGTCTCCTGGAAGAGAAATTCTAGAAGGCCAGCGGTGCGGGCCTCTCCTGCAGGCACAAAGACTACTTGATGGCTCCTGGACTGCCTAACCGAGTCGGTTCAGTCTGTAGCAACACCAGAGTGTGTTAGACGATCGCCAGGTTTGGAGTGTTTCAAGTTTGAGTCCCTATCACTAGACATGTAACTAGTCTATGTTCTAGGTAATATCAGATATTTGTCTCAGGGAACGCACTTGAGGAAGGTGAACAGCTCACTCACCATCTCCCCTATCTCAACCTATGCTGGATGTAGCAACAAGTATTTCCCTGCCTGCCGGGGTGATTTATTCCACATTCTCTGTTAGACGATGCATGGGCATGAGTCAATTGGATAAAGATGTGTGAGTATGTTAAAGACGCCAGATGATACCAGTGATAAGCTTTACCCTTATACTGTGGAATCATAATTTAATTAGAAAATTCCACTTGAATAGCAAATAATGTATTACTGTTTGATAGGAATACTCCCCACCCCAAGGAAATGATTCCATTGTCTTCCTCTTGACTACAGGGATTGAGGGAACCACCAAAGGAAAAGATGGCCGAAGAGAAATGTCATGAGCATTGATTTGATCGCTCAGGCAGGTTATTAACTGCCTCTGCAGAGCAGCCCCAGGGGGCCATGAAAGCTACAGCTCAATTTAAGATACTCCCAGGTTCTTCCTTTGCTGCTGCAACTGAATCTTTGTTTTGTAGGCATCCATCCATATCCTGGTAACTTTATTTGACTGTAGTTTTTCCTTTATATTCAAGATTATACAAGTAGGTAATATTCCCCAGTGTCTCTCCAGGTTGCTGTTTTTATATGTCAAGAAGGAAAGAAGCAAGAGCTAAGAGGCAAGTCAGACACAGCATCTGGGGAATGACACAGTGGCTGCCATCTTTTGTGGCCATTCATTTCCTTTGAACTCAGATAGACCACAGTACAGAGATACTTTCCTGGTAGATGAAAAATAACTGATTTTCTATAATCTAGGCTATTATTACTAATGTAAAGCTATAGGCAGGTGTTTCCCAGAATAGCTATGAATGTGTCCTAACACTTTTGTACTTGACAAAACATATATGCTGGGTGTTAAGCTCAGAAAATAGTTGAGCGTCTTTGGTCCACAAACAGTCTTTCAGAGGGTCTGAGGTTCAAAGTAGGTGAATGATCACACAAAGATACACAAACATCTTTTCTCTCCCCTTTCCCTCTGCCCTTGATGTCTGAACACAGGTACTACAGTCTGTAGGAGCACAACACTCCCCAGCTCTTGCCTTTCCAGGGACCTCCTCTGGAACCTTTTTCTGAGTTATCCTGAACCAAGCAGATACTTGTAAGCATCCG
>LOJH01000779.1:24458-52663 GCA_001685095.1 Ellobius talpinus
GGGGGGGGAAGGGAAATAGCATCCACTGCCTGGTTATTCCAGGACGCTGGCATCCCATCTCAGCATGTCAGGTAATCAGAATCCAAACTTCAAAGCCTGCCTTTGCAATGAAACTACTGTGTGTGGATGGAGCATTTTCTGAACATCTTCAAGGCTTAGTTTCTTCACCTGAATAAAGGGGGGACAATAGGGTTGAGGCAAGGTTAGGATGATGCTATTAATAGGAGAATCTGTCCATTTCCTGTGTCTGTGTGTGCAGGGAGGAGGGCACTGGATTTAGTTGCCATGGACAGAGGAACAGAAGAGACCAGTCTCGTGTGTGTGCCTCAGTGTGCACAGAGGCCTTTAGACACAATGGCTCCCCACACAGTTATGGAAAAGGGTTTGCAACTACATGGGGGAAGACAGGGTGGGAGAAAGGGTTTCTACAGATGGAAGACAGAAAGCCAGGAGTCTCAGTTTAAATGATTACTTATTGCTGTGCTCATGGTTCAGCTCCACCAAGACGTAAAGCTACTATAAAGAGGTTTATGATAATTATAATTTCTGGAAGCTGCAATTTAAATCAGTAAAAGAAGTTTCTGTTTTAATTTTTAGTTTTTTGTTGTTGTTGTTGTTGTTGGTTGGTTGGTTGGTTGATTGGTTGGTTGGTTGGTTGGTTTTTCAAGACAGGGCTTCACTGCGTAATCCTGGTTGGCCTGGAACTCACTACGTAGACCAAGTTGGTCTTGAACTCACAGAGATCTATCTGCCTTTGCCTTCCGAGTACTGGGATTAAAGCCATGTGCCACCACCCAACAGTTAAAAAAAAAGTTTAAATAGAGCATTTTTAAGCTGTTGATTCTTTGGGGGTTTTAGCTTAAAATAATTACTGGGCTAAGATGTACTTCAGCTCATGATATAGCACACAGTGCTACCTAGGGGTTACTGTGTAGCTGGTATTTTCCCCACTGTTGTTATAGGCTAGGTAAAGCTTTGTTAGATTTAGAGGCAATACCTGTTCTGCTGAGTTGCATGTCAACTAGACACACGCTAGAGTTATCTGAAAGAAGGAAACTTCAATTGAGAAAATGCCTCCATATGATCAAGCTATAAGGCATTTTCTTAATTAGTGATCAATTGAGGGGGGTTCAGCCCATTGTGGATGGTTCCATTCCTGTGCTAGAGGCCCTGAGTTCTGTAAGAAATCAGGCTGATCAAGCCATGTAAAGCAAGCCAGTAAGCAGCACCCCTCCATGGCCTCTGCATCAGCTCCTGCCTCCAGGTTCCTGCCCTGACTTCCTCCCATGATGAACAGTGATGTGGAAGTATAAGCCAAATAAACCTTTTCCTCCCCAACCTGCCTTTTAGTCATGGTGTTTGATCACAGCAATGGAGGGCATAACTAAGACACTAAATAGTGGCACCACCACCCTTGGGGACAACAGCTCCCTTCCAGGCACCGAGGAGCAGACTGCACCATGGAAATGACAGCAGCTTGTGCAGCCATGAGGGGAGACACTGCTGCTTTAAGAAGCTATGTTTCCAGTCTCCACTCTTTGCCAAAAGTACAAATAAAGGGTTTGGTCTTTTCCCATCGTCATCTCTTTGACTCACAATACAACAAAAACACATCAAGCTAAGGGCTGGGGTGATGGCTCAGTTGGTGAAGTGCCTGCTGTGTATGAGGACCTGAGTTTTACCTCTAATATCCATGTAAAAAATCAGGGTGTTTGAAATCCCACTGCAGGGAAGGCAGAGATTGCAGGGTCCGTGCAGCTTGTTGGCCATGCAATCCTGCTTAATTGATTGCTCCAGGTTCAGGGAGAGACTCTGTCTCAAAAAAATGAGTAGAGGGACTGAGGAAGGCATCCAGTGTTAACCCCTGGCGTCCACATGCATGTACACACACGCACACCTGCACACACGTGCGCATGCATGAACCATCAGGCACACACATATATATATATATACTTAGGAACCACAGCAACAACCAGCATGGCACAATAGCCCTAAGGGTGCATCAGTGCCATGCATATTCATGTGGTAATAAACAGCTGCCAGCAAGTGGGAAACCATACCTGGTCTGGAAACCTAGCCAGCTACCCAGGGCTAGTGACATTGTAGATCTTGGAGAACCTACAACCACTGCTTTACTAAAACCAGGAGAATCCCTAACTATTCTAAAGATTTGTCCTTGCAAATGCAGATAACCGTAGTCCTCAATGCTCCTCAGGGAAAATCCCTTTTACAACAAATGGACACCACTACAGAAAACCACAACCAATCAAAATGTAGAATTGTGGACCCTATCCCCAATATAAATATCTACAGAACACCCCTGACCTAAGGCTCAGGGAACATTGCCGAAGAGGGGGCAGAAAGATTGGAAGAATCAGAGGATCAGGGAGTTTGCTGTGAGGATTGTGTCTCCTAGTAACATCAGAAGCTATGCCTGTAAAATCTCACCAATAAGACTGCTTAAGCATTACCTGAACAAGGGCAATAGCAATGGGACGTGTGGATGGGAGGAAGCCCAGATAACCTCAGTCCTACACAAAGAACTACAGGTGTGCTGGATAGTTTTATGTCAACTTGACACAAGCTAGAGTCTTCTAAGAGGAGGGAGACTCAGTTGAGAAAAAGCCTCCATTCAAGACCAGGATGTAGGCAGGCTTGCAAGGCATTTTCTAAATTAGTGATTGATGTGGGAGGGCCCAGCCCACTGTGTGGATGGTGGCGCCATCCCTGGGCTGGTGGTCCTCGGGGGCCATAAGAGGCTGAGCAAGCGAAGGGAGCAAGCCAGTTAGCAGCATTCCTCCATGGCCTCTGCATCCGCTCTTGCTTCCAGGTTCCTGCCCTGCTTTAGTATCTGCCTTGACTTCCCTCAACAGACTGTGATTTGGGATATGTAAGACAAATGCATCCTTTCCCTCCCAAGTTGCTTTTGGTCCTGGTGTTTCATTACAGCAATAGTGACCCTGACTAAGACAACAGGTAACTAAGCAATACTGTGAGGGGGAGACATAGCCTTCTGTCGGGAAGAACACACCAGTTGCTTACCCGATACCAGAGGCCATTGGTATCGAAACCATACATACAAGTAACATTATACAGACTGGGAAGATTGTATTTATGTATTTAGGAATATGTATGAATACACATATGCATATACATGTAACAACAATTAGTAAGAATAGGTCACACATTTGTCAGAGAGCAAGGAGGAGTATATGGGAGGAAGGGAAGGAGGAAATCGTGCAATTATAATCTTAAAAACTAATGAAAATTTTATTTTAAAATATAAAAAATACTACATATGTACAAAATGAAACTGAGTAAAAATTATTTGATTAATGAAGGTTTCACTCTGAGAGTCTATGGAGATGGAACGTGGCAGAAGGATTCTAGAGTTTGGGAAAGGATTACAATCACCCAGCCTGAGTATGATGGCTCATGCCTAAAATCCTAGCACTTGGGTGGCTGAGGCAGGGGGATAATTGTGAGTTTGAGACTTGTCTGGGCTACATGGTTCATTCAAGGCCAGTCTAAGCTGAGTTTTGAGACCCTGTCTCAAAAAGAAAAAAAGGCAGGAGAGATGAAAAGGGGAGAGTGGGTGGTGGTAATGCAAGTCTTTAATCTCAGCACTTGGGAGGCAGAGGCACATGGGTCTCTAGGGTGGTGGCCAGTCTGGTCTATGGTCTACATAGTGAGTTCCAGGACAGGAAAAACCCTGTCTTTAAAAACCCCAAAAAAGGGAGGGGCAGGAGGAGGGAGGGGAAAAATGGAGGAGGAGAGGGAGAGTAAGAAGGGAAGGGAAGAATGGGGGAGGGAGAGAGAGAAGGGAGAGGAAGGGAAAGCAAAAATATAGCAAAGATAGCCATGAAAACAAGATGCATTTTATTTACTTATTTTGAATCCCTAAGGGTTGGATCCAGTGCCTTGTGCATGCTAGGCAAGGTCTCTATTACCGTTCATATTCCCAAGTTTTGCCTATTTTAAAAGTCCGGGGACAACAAGAAGACTCAAATGAATAGTTCTATATAACCGTGTTATCTGGTTTGAAGGTATTTTAAATTTAGTAGAAAAATCTTTAAGATATAAATCTTTTTTTTGCTCATTATAAATAAAAATGACGGAACAAATGCTCCACACTTCATAGATTTTCCTGTTTTCATTCCAATTGCCAGGAAATCAGATCCTCATTCTATTTGCGGCACTGTACATAGCTGGGGGTGAGGGCACATTAGAAAAAATTGTAATATGTAATTACATCTAGTAGAGTGATTGTACCAAAATAGACTGACTTTCGAATAGGAAATTTGATTTAATTTTGCTGTTTATAATTTTGTTAAGGACTTACTAATTGCAAGCAGTGAAGAAAAGCATTGATCCAGACCTGTTTTTCATTGTCATACAAATGAATAATTTTTATAAACAGACAGTCCTGAAATCATATGTTCTTATAGCTACCGTTTTTACTATTACAATGCTGGGGGCGCAGCCCAAAGCCTCTCGTGTGTTAGGCGTGCATTTCTAGCGCTGGTCAATACTCCAGGTATCATTAGCTCTCTTTGGAGTGATTTGGTGACTTATTTCGAAGATTATCAGGCAATCCTGTAGCGGAATTGTACTTGAGGAGCTAAACACTAACTAAGTGTATTTGTGGAGTGGTGGTGGTTTTCTCATTTCAAGAATTTCTCTTCTTCTCTCCCAACAGTTGCTTATGACAAGTTAAGTAATAAAAATTGCTAAGCTGTTCTACTTCAAAAAAAATCCCTTTGTGTGTTGCCACTGTTTTCTCTACGCAATTACTTCTTTTGGATTATAACTTCTTCAAGCAGCAGCTTTTAGCTCTGATGTCAGGAGCCACAGGTGTGCTGTTATTTGTGTGAGGGGGACACAGTTATTATTTGGGGTGAATTAAGGTCATGTCTTTCTGGATGACTCTATTATCATGGAACATAGTGTGAGCATCTCATAAAGGTGCCTCATGCAACAAAGATGATGATAAACGTCTTGATGAGGAGGAAGGTGGTGGTGATGGAAACGAACCTTTGCTCTCGGCTAGGTCCAAATTTTCTTTGTTTTGTATCTTGTTATAGCTGGGATATATACCAAATGTCACACAAGATTTCTTGTGTTAAAAAGGGATCCCCCATCCCTTCTTTCATAGAAGTTTCTTTTTGCAGCAGAAGGAGACTATCATGGAAAACCACAGCTGGTCAAGATATAGAGAGCAACTGGCCATGGGAGCGCCACTTACAACACATCCCCTACACCTAAGGCTCAAGGAACAACTTGCAAGAGAGGCTGCAAGATTGTAAGAGCCGGAGCGTCAGAACATCTGCTGTGAGGTGATGCCTTTTATATCAGACAGAGATGTTGCACCCATGAAATCTCAACAATATGCTCCTAAAATAACCTGAAAAATAATGACACCAAGTGACATGCCAGTGTGGTTGGGGGAATCTTATAAGGCTCCATCTCTAGATAAAGAGCTACAGACAACCAGTGGCTGCAGAGAGAAGAAGTCTTCCCTAGGGACAAACCTCTTGATAGGTTATCTCAGTCCGAAACACAGGTACATATGACTAATATTAAACAGACTCAATGGGGTGTATTTAAAAAATAAAATTATGTTATATTAATCAGGGTTCTTTAGAGGAACAGAACTTACATAATAAGCAGAGAGGGGTGTGATTTATAAGTATTGTTTATAGAATGTGGTCCAGCTAGTCTGCAATGGCTGTCTACAATGGCTGTCTACAATGGCTGTCTACAATGGCTGTCTGCAATGGCTGTCTACAATGGCTGTCTACAATGGCTGTCTACAACGGCTGTCGTCTACAATGGCTGTCTACAATGCAATGGCTGTCTGCAATGGCTGTCTGCAATGGCTGTCTACAATGGCTGTCTACCAATGAAAGGTCCAAAAATCCCGTTGTTCAGTCCATGAGGCCAGATATCTAAGCTAGTCTTAAATTTACATCAGAATCCTGAAGAAGTAGGCTCTAATGCCAGTAAAGGAAGGGACTTGAGAGAGAGAGAGAGAGAGAGAGCGTAAGGAAAGAACTATTTTCCTTCTTCCATGTTCTTATAAAGACTCCCAGCAGAAGGTGTGGCCCCAATTAAAGGTGAGTCTTCCACCTCAAAATATCTGGATTGAAAGTGTATCTTCCCACTTCAAAAGATCCAGATTAAAAGTGGGCCTTCCTATCCTACTTCACGTGATTTAATTAAGAAAAAAAATCTCTCATCTAGTATACCTAGTTGCTTGGGTTTTGGATAATTCCTTATGTAGTCAAATTGACAAGCAAGAATAGCCATCACATGTATTTTCCTTCCTAAGATAAAGAAACGTGATCCCCACTGTAAAGTAGTAAGAGGATGCAAATTTAACATGACAATAGTGTCTAGAGGTTGGACCTTTGAAAAGTGAACCCCCGTGATTGCATCCTGGTCACCTTGTAAGAGGAAAAGAGACCAGAAGACACCCACACATCCATACATACACTAACTCTCAATAAGCTCACTCTCCATTTCCTGCCACTCGATGTCCTGCAGTCTTACAACTATCAGCAAGAAGACCATCACTAATTGAGTGTCTTGACCTTGAACCTCTAGGACTACCAGCCAGTCTCAAGTATTTCAGTATAGGCTGAAAGGTGGGTGGTTAAAACCAAATATTGCTTCCTCATAGGAAGACAAATGTAAGGCAGCGTGTCCTACCACTTCCACCTGACTTGGAATGTATATCGGTCTTAATAAAGGTAAAAACTATCTTCCCCTATTGGGAACCCTTCTAATGATTCATCAACATGAGTTCTGAGTTTAGCATAGGAAGAAATAAATACCAAGTCTTACTCTTTCTATCAAGATGCTGCTGCTGATTATATGATGATAACGATAACAATATGATGATAATGATGATATGATGATGATAATGATAATGATTGGGATTTTTTTAAGGGTCTCTCTCATGTCACTCAAGATGACCTTAAAACTCTCTCTGTTGCTGAGACTGGCCCTGAACTTTTGTTCCTCTTGCCTCAGCTCTTGAATTCTGGAATTATAGGTATATACAACCACACCCTGCTCAGGCCTACTGAAGAACTAGTCCCAACCTCAACCCTTCTGGTGAGTTTCTGGGTCCATGTGCTCAGAGAAGACGGTCATCAGCAAAGGAGATCACTGTAGCCTACTTTTGTCAGGGACAAGCTTAGGTATTGACACCTTGACCCAGTCCTGACCTAAGGGTATGTTTTGGCGGTGAGTGGCGGGCAGGGGCAGGGGGACACAACTTCTGGGAAACTTTTTTATTGTTAATTAAAAACAGAAAGATACACATAGGAACACATTTCTCTCCCTTCTTTGTCATCTTCATACTCACAGTGGTACCAGCTGCAGCCTCTGGAACCTATGAAAGTGGGTTGCATACATAGGATGTTAAGTGGCTGAGCCAGATACAGAAAAACACCTTGTTCTTGGCGATATGGGATACCACTGAAGCAAATCAAGAATTTCCATCTCCTGGAATTCCAGCTTCAAGAGACTACAAGTCAGTTACTACTGAAACAGCTTCAAGTATATCTTTTGCTTGTAGGCAAAGAATACTCTCATAGAGGCCCCTTTATGGGATTCTCCAGTTTTAGGATTCTTCGGCCAGGATTAGACCCCTGACATTGGAAAAGAACTAGGCATACTAACTGTCCCAGCTACACTGGTTTAGCTGCTGGCTGGAAACAAAATGATTGAGCAAGGGTGCTGTAACAAATGCCTGGAATCGCAGCATTTGGGAGGCCAAGGAAGGGGGACCATAGTGTAAACACGGCCTAGACAGTAAGATTTTGTCTCCCCAACAACAACCACAAGAAGAGAAAAACCCAACAACGAGAGCCTGGAGATGTGGTTCAGTGTCAGAGTGTCTGCATGCAAATGTCCCAGGCTCGAAATGAAATGAAATAAGAGTGTGCAGATGTTCCTTAGCTCATGATGGGGTCATAAGGCAATAGACTCAGAGGTCCCGAGCGTGGAAAGGGATGTGGTACATCTCGCCTAGTGGATATTAGAGTTGGGTTCAGTATGCTGCAAGGTTCCAGTCGTATTTCTTGCACAGCTCTCTGGCGTCTGAGCCTTGTTGCCACTGCCTAGCACCTTGAGACACTATTCTGTCACATATCAATATGCTGGAAAAAGCAACCAAAACTCAAAATTCAAAGTATGACTTCTAGTGAATGTAAATCTTGTAAAATAAGAAACATAAAATTCCAAGTATGGAAACCAATGCAGAGGTTCTTCAAAAGGCTAACGATAGGACTACCATGTGACCTGGTGATACCACTCCCGGGCAGAGACCCAAAGGACTCTAAGTCCCAGGGAAGAGATGCTCACACATTCATGTGCATTCTTACACTATTCACAACAGATAAGAAATGGAACCACTTAGATATCCCCCAGCTGATGAATAGATGAAGAAATTGTGGTCCAAACGCACACTATAATTTTATTTAGCTGTAAAGAAAACTAAATTATGACATTTGCAGGAAAATGGATGGAACTGGAAAAAATCATTATATTAAGTAAAATGACCCAGACTGAGAAAGACAATTGTCACATTTTTGACACAGTTGTCCCTTCTGCAGACCCTAAATTTTAAATTACACACATGCACACACACGCACGCATGCACACACACACGCATGCACACAAACACATGCACACACAAGCACACACACATACATACACACACGTCTAGAAAATGAGACTAGAAAGGGGTTCGGGAGAGGGGAGGAAGATATCTTAAGGTAGAAAACAAACAAGACAACGATGGAGTACATTAGAGGGGGCATCTAATGGTGGGCACAAGGACTTGGGAGACCAGCATGAGGAGGAAGAGCAATAAGAACAAAGTATATATGAAAAATGCCACAATGTAGCACGTTCCTTTGTGTGCCAACTTAAAGCTGATGATAAACACTTAGAAAACATATCCAAGAACTTTTAAGTGTAATGTGAGAAGTTAGTGACCTCAGATTCAGATGGCAATTTCCTTTTTTTTTCTGTAGAAAGGGTATAGAAAAGGTTTCTTTTTCTCTAGACAGAATGAATCCGAGGGGAACCTCAAAAAATCTGGAGACCAGGAAACTCTTGCAGCCTCCTTATTGGTTGGCAGACTGTACATTCAGTGAGGAGACCAAGGACATCTGTGTAGAGAAATCTGACCAACAGAAGAGGCAAGGCCTAAGTAGAGAAAACAGAGGCTCCCTGTGTCTGATGGGACTCTCCACAGACACGAAAGTGTGTGTGTGTGTGTGTGTGTGTGTGTGTGTGATTGGCTTACACAATTGTGAGGGCTAGAAAGTCTGAAGTCTACATGACTGATGTGGAAGCTAGAGACAGGGAAAAGAGATGATGTCTAAAAGTCTCAGGGCAAGCCAACAAGTTGGAAACTGAGGCAGAACTTTCTTGTTATACACAGGCAGAATTCCTTTTCTCTGGGAAGCCTACTTACTTGTTTGCTTGCGGATATTTGTGTATATGTATTTTGTTTCTATGTATTGTACATGGCATCTGCATGTATAAAATACATTCATCACAATGTCTGGCCTGGTATCAAAGCAAATAAATGGGCTCTACAACGCATAAAATTAGATTTCATACTTCCCTATGAAAACGGGCAGCAGGGGCCTCCCAACACCAAAGCCTTCATCAATCAGCAAAGGTCTTACCAATGTCTTGACCTCCTGGCCAGCCTTCCAAATGACCCACACCAAAGCAAATAGGCATTTGAGGGAAGCTACTTGGAAGAATCAAGAAGGATTCAGGCAGGAGGAAGTGGCTAATAAACTATGGTGAATGTCTTCATGGAGATCAGAGAAAACACATCATTCATGAAACTAGAAGGAAGTCACTGGGGCAAAATGATCTCAGAGAGTGAGAAGGAGTTCTCGGAATTACACATATGTTGGCAAGAATGGCGCCTCAATAAAAGGATGTAAACAAAGAGGAGAAAACTCCCAAGAAAAAAAAACCAAAAGATAAAGAGACGGAAAACGGCCCCTCCTGACATGAGAACTAATTTAGGAAGGTCTGTATCTGAATAAGATCTGAAAGACCTGGATAAATCCAGACCCCTCTAGCAGGAAAAAAAATAGAGCCAAAAATCTAAGCAGGGAGGGAAGAATCAGAAATCTAGGATTAGCTGGTTCAGTGACTCTGTTTCAGGAACTAGCTGAAGATAAAGTTAGATTATAATCTTGAGAATAATCTTGAGAAACAGGGAGTTGCCCCCTTGTGATCATCACTGGTATTTTCGGAATTTTCTATGACGACCTCCCTACCCCCTTTGGATTACTGGGCTGTGGTTTCTTCCCTTAAAAACCCCTNGGAACTAGCTGAAGATAAAGTTAGATTATAATCTTGAGAATAATCTTGAGAAACAGGGAGTTGCCCCCTTGTGATCATCACTGGTATTTTCGGAATTTTCTATGACGACCTCCCTACCCCCTTTGGATTACTGGGCTGTGGTTTCTTCCCTTAAAAACCCCTTCTCCCAGTTACTCGGGGTCGAATTCCTCCCCTGCATGGGTTATGAGTCTCTGCCCCAGTGCACTGGTTCCCTTCTTGTCGAATAAACCTCGTGTGATTGCAGCAAGGAGGGTCTCTCATGAGTTACTGGGGGGGTCGTGTTATCCCGAGACTTGAGTGAGAATCTCCCCACACCAGGGGTCTTTCAGATCCACACAGACAAGGCATATAGGAGCACGTTGGAATCCCGTCTTACAGGAGGCCAGCTCAGGTGAGTTCAAGGCCACCCTAGATTACCAAGAGCCTGGGGAGAGGGAAGGGGGAAGGAAGAGAGAAAAAGACAGACAGACGGAGACAGAGATTTGCAGAAAGAGAACAGAGCAAATGGAGGACACAGAGGAGAGAAAATTATCAAGTATAATGAAGACTCTAAACATCATGTATTTCCCAATTCAAAAGATTTATAAAGCTCTCAGCCTTGAAGTTATGTGTTGGGACCACACCAGTTCATCCTTTAAGAAACTGAAGATAAAACAATTTTAAAAAAAGGTTTTGAATGGGCAGGAAGGGTAGATTATACTTGTCTCTTGGTACCCACCAAAGGTGGGCTCAGGACCTGAAAGGATGCAAAAATTCTTTATGCAAACGACTGCTTGCATGTCACTTATGAATACTCTCTTGTATACTTTAACTCATCTATAAATGAATGGAATACCCAATACAATATGATGTAAATAGGCTTTACACTGTATTATCTAAGTGCTATTGACTCAAAAAAATCTGTACATGTTTGCTAAAGACACTGATGATTTTTCTCAGCATTTTCTTTTTTTCATGGGAGGTGGGATAGATGGGTGGAAGGAGACAGGGTCTTGGTGTATAGCCCTAACTGTCCTAAAATTCACTACGTAGATCAGGCCAGTCTCAAATCACAAAGATCCTTCTGCTTCTCTCTCCCCAGTGCTGAGCTAAAGGCATACACTACCATGCCCAGCTTTTTTGAGTATGTGAAACTTTGGATGTGGAGAGCTGATTGTGCACATAAATGATCAAGAACTGATTGACTTCCTCATCAGTAGAGGGCAAGCAATGTCTTCTGAGAAAAAAATGTTTCCACCTAGAAAATGGACCCCATAGGGAGTGGCTCTATTGGGAGGTGTGGCTTTGTTGGAGGAGGTGTGGTCTTGTTGAAGGAAGGCTTTGTGGTCTCTTTTGCTAAAGCAAAATTTCCTGTTGTCTGCAAGATGTAGGAATCTCCAACACTTCTCCAGCACCATGTCTGCCTGCACATTGCCATACTTCCTGCCATGATGACAATGATTAGAACTCTGAATTGTAAGCAAACCAGTAAGCAGCACCTATGGCCTCTGCATCAGCTCCTGCCTCCAGGATCCTGCCCTGTTTGAGTTCCTGTCCTGAAAGTCCTTCACTATGTATGAACAGCAACGTGGAAGTGTATGCCACATGAACCCTTCCATCCCCAACTTGCGTTTTGGTCATGGTGTTTGGTCACAGTAATAGAAACCCTAACCGAGACATCTAGAATTCAATTTTCAGCCAAACCTACTAAATTTAAGGGTAGAAAATGACCTTTTCATAAATGAAGTTCACCAAAAGCCTCTTCCCAAGACTCTTTTCTCAGTAAATAATGGAGACAGAGAGGCTCCTTCAAAAGAAGGAGCAATGAGAAAAGAGGAGGGCATAACACCTTGGGACTGCTGGATGCAGGGAACAAAAGGCCAGGAATACTCATCAGGATGCTATAGGGGGATTCTGGGGGATTCCAGGCTGCACCTGCATTAGTCAGAAAGCTGTTGATCCAAATTGCCTGAGGTTGGAGATTCTGAATAAGAGGCCTCCTGGAATAGGAAATTAATCAGACTCAGAGAGAGTCTAAACATAGTGTGGTAGTTTGAATAAGAATGGCCCCTGTGGGCTCAAAGATTTGAATGCTTAGTTACCAGGGAGTGGCAGTATTTGAAAGCATTAGAAGGAGTTGCCTTGCTCAGACGAAGTGTGTCACTAGGCTTCGAGGTTTCAGAAGTCAATGCCAAGCCCAGTGTGTCTTTCTTTGATTGCAGATTAGGATATAGCTCTCAACTGCTACCATGCTGCTCACCATGATGATAATGGACTAAGCTTTTCAAACTGTAAGCAAGTCCCCCATTAAATATTTTCTTTATAAGAGTTGCTGTTGTCATGGTGTCTCTTCACAGAAGGACAAACTGTAAGACACATAGTAAGAGATACATTATCTCTTGTGCATGGTTTAGGGACAGAAAACTTAGCCAATCTTTTAAAAATCAAGAAAATAATTAAACCCAAGAAAAGAAAAATGCTATTTAAGAGAGGAAAAAGTAGCCGGGCCATGGTGGAGCACACCTTTAATCCCAGCACTCAGAAGCAGAGACGGAGGATCTCTGTTTGAGGACAGCCTGGTTTACAAAGTGAGTTCTAGGAAAGCCAGGGCTATTACACAGAGAAACCCTATCTTGAAAGACAAAAAAAGAAAAAAAAAAGAAAAAACAAAGGAACCAAAATTGGGAGAAAGTGGTTTGTCTCAGTTTACAGATTACAGCCCATCATCAGGGGAAGCCAAAGCAGGTTCTCAAGGCAGGGACCACAGCAGAGACCAAGGAGGAGTGCTTATTGGCTTGCTCTCCATGGCTCGCTCAGTTTGCTTTCTTATACAGCTCAGGACCACCTGCCCAAGGAGTAATACCACCACAGAGGGCTGAGCCTTCCACATCTATCATTAATGGAGAAAATGACTTCTACCCTTCCTACAGTCCAATCGGAAGGAGGCATTATCTCAGTTGAAGTTCCCTCCCCCCAGATGAATGGAATTTGTCACAAGTAGACAAAACAAAACAAACAAAAATATAAGCAGCAAAGATAACATGCACTATTGTAAAATTAAGGCATGAAGTCAAGACTTGGAGGTGGTGATAGTAATGACGATTTAACAGGTAAAGAGGTTTGTCTCTGGGCTGAAAATAACAGAGACAGAGAGAAGACTATGCTTTGCATAATTATTTGGCCTTTCCTACTAAATTCTGACAAAAGTAAAAAAACAAGAAAAACCAAAACCAAATTCCCAAACTAGTAGGATACAATCCAAACTCCTAGCTGCCTAGGAACTCGGTTTATGGAGTCAGCATGGCCTTGTAAATCTAATACTCGATTTACATCTTACAAGCTGCAGAAGCTTGGGCAGGTTACCCAAGCTCTCCACACTCTGGAAACGGAAATGGGATGAGTCTCTTAGACTCATCAGCAGCCCTGCTTGGGAAGAATGAAGTAAGCAATGCATGTGGACTAAGCATTGCACCTGACACAGTGTGGCTTCAACTTTCACCAGAGTTCTTTTTGTTATCACCCTAATCTTAAGGCTCTCTGTAATCTCTCTCCAACCTGCTCTAACCTCTTGTCTTAGATTTCTACCAGAACAACTCCACGCTCGGTCCAGGCATGCCTGAGACTTTCTTAAATGTACTTGTGTCTCTCCAGGATTGCTTGCTAGGTTGCTGGCTTTCTTACTGACAGAACTGTTTTGGCTGAAATAGGCATGGAAGTGGAACGGGTTATATTAAGATAGCTAGTATTTGCATCCAGAGGATTGAAACTCAAGATGTAGATACTTCTTCCAGAGGTTAAAAGTTGACAAAGTCCAATTTTTGTTCAATGCACGTTAATCATGCCATTGCCTGAATTTGCTATGTGTGATGGTTTGAATGAACATGGCTCCCATATTTGAATACTTGGTCCCTATTTGGTGGAACTGTTTGGAAAGGATTAGAAATTGTGACCTTGTTGGAGGTGTGTCACTGGGGTTAGCCTTTAAGGTTGCAAAAGATGTGGGTCATGACCTCTGTCTGTCTGTCTGTCTGATGACTATATCTCAAGATGTGAGCTCTCAGCTATTGCTGCAGCACCATGCCTACCTGCCTGTTGCCATGATCCTTGCCATGATGGTCATGGACTCTAACCCTCGAAAACTACAAGCCCCAATAAACACTTTCTTCTATAGGTTACCCTGCTCGTGGTGTTTCGTCACAGTCAGAGAAGTAGCTAAGACAGTGGTTCTGCTTTGAAATGTTTTATGGTGCTCCTGGACTTGAGCTTCAGCCCTCCGTATCTGAGCAAATGAAGACAGGGAAGTAGGAAGGGTAGGTTTCTTGCAAGATATATAGTGCTGGAACTACAGTATCAGTCAGGAGTTTGGCAATTCCTTGCTACCCTGCACAGTCCCACATCTTGCCCTATCCTCACCCTTGGTGACTGGAGAGCAGTCTGTTTTATAAACCTGAGGAAGTTTCTGTTTCAGGTGTGAGTGCAAATTAAATGGGGAAGGAGGGCAGCCACCTCTTTGTAGTCTCTTGAAATAAAGATTTTGATGTTGTCACTAAACCCTTAGGGTGCAGTTATTTCATTAGAGAGGGAGTGATGTCACTGAAATGTGAAGAAATGTGACCCCAGGTAGGTCAGTGACACCCCCAAGAGTAGCTGAGTGACACAAACTGGCCTGGATGGGAAGAGAGAATAAGACTCAAGGTTGTGTGGGTAGTGAGGTGAGGGTGGAAAGAACGGGTCTGGGGGGAGTTGTGTGTGAAAGTAGTCAAAATACATTGTATGAAATTCTCAAATATAGTCATTTTGAAATAAAATGAACTGTAAAGGTCACACTGGTAAAATTATGCTAATTATCACAATTTATTGTCTGGCAATTTTATGATCACTTTAATTTCATGATTATATACAGGTGTGTTCTTAGGAGATCTACTCATCTGTCTGTTTTTTGCCTCAATCTTAATATTTTTTTGGTCCCAGTCGGGCAGTGGTGGTGCATTCCTTTAACCCAGCACTTAGGAGGCAGAAGCAGGAGGATCTCTGTGAGTTAAAGTCCAGCCTGGTCTACAGAGTGAGTTCCAGGACAGCCAAAGTTACACCGAGAAATCCTGACTCAAAAAACCAAAAAAGAAAAAAGAAAAAAAGTTTGGCGTCTTGTGCAATATAGTAATATTACAAAGTAATATAGGAGTAGTGTTAATTACCGTTGGTTGCTTTAAATAATGACAAGATTTTATAATTTTATTAATTTAACAGTTTGATTTTTCCAGATTTACAGAAAATACTGCCTTCTTTCTTCTGTCATCCTTAGCTACATTCAGATAGACTCACCAGGGTCTTGTGCAAATTCACAAGTGTGGCCTCATTCATTAACGTTGCCATCAGCATTTGGTTAGTATTTGTTGATACTTTGCATATCCTTAAGCCATTGTTGTAAGCTGTACATTTATAAGTTTGGAAAGTTTCCACATAGGGTAAATAATTGATGAAGAGCTACACCACTTGAGCTGAACTGGTTTTTAAGATATCAACAATAAAATGAGAACATTTTAATACAAAATAGAAAAATTGACATCCCTCCAATGACAGGAAATTCATTTGACTCTGCTACGCCTGAGGAAGAGAGACAAGAATCTCTTAGGCATACTTTGGTGGTTGCCCTTTTCTCCTTGGGTCTGAAGATTGTTAAAACAAAAGATATGCAAGTGGACACACAGTCCTAAAACTAATGCTTTGCTTTCAACTGCTAGGTCTTGCTCCTACACTTTCCTTACCAAATCAAATGGTGCTGCTCTGGGTTCATCTTCCGGAAAGACAAGAGCACAGGTCATTCTCCATTTTACACAATTCTTACAATCCATATTAACCCACAACTGTCTTTTATTTCTAGCTGCTTTTTGCTTGTTTGTTTATCACTCTCTTTGTTAATTTAAAACAGTTTGACTTCTTAAATCTCACAGTAAAATGTTTTGGATGGTAGACAAGGACATGTCGCTAATGAAATGTTGCCAACTACAGGTTGGGACTGTTCTTAAAATAAGAAGGTCACATCCAAGTGCAACCAATAGACCAAGTTCCCAGGACCCCCGGGTACACACTGGATACTAGTGGTTACAAATAAAAGCATCTCTGGTCTCCTCGCTCCGTCTCGTGGCGTTTGTGCTTGTCTCTTTTCCTTGCTGTGGCAGGACCAAGAAACTTCTGGCTAAGAAACAAAGAAAGCAAAGCCATTCAACTTTAAATTGAAAACAGATAATGAAACCAGAAATAGCAGGCCATGGTGGTGCAAGTCAGTAACCCAGCATCCAGGAGGCAGAGGACAAATCTGGAATTTAAGCTCAGCCTGGGCTATATATGTGAGTCTCCATAAAAAAAAAGAAAGAAAGAACAAACAAAAGTCAGTTATAATCCAGTTATAATCCATTAAGTGAATGAGAGCCAGGTTGACTTTAGAAGGGATTGCATGAAAGGCACCTGTGTTTAAGCCACATTAAAATCATTTTCATCATCATCAAAAAAAAGGAAAGAAAAAAAATAGAAAAAATCCAGGCAGTGGTGGTGCATGCCTTTATCCCAGCACTTGAGAGGCAGAGGCAGAGGCAGAGGCAGGAAGATCTCTGTGAGTTTGAGGCCAACCTGGTCTACAAGAGCTAGTTCCAGGCCAGGCACCAAAGCTACAGAGAAACCCTGTCTCGAAAATTAAAAAAAAATAATAAAGATCATTATCGTCTCACCACATAAAGCTGAAAATACCACCTCTGGACATT
This sequence comes from Ellobius talpinus, assembly GCA_001685095.1. NCBI lineage: Eukaryota > Metazoa > Chordata > Mammalia > Rodentia > Cricetidae > Ellobius > Ellobius talpinus. The sequence continues at coordinate 41,585 of LOJH01000779.1, forward strand.
TGGATGTGTTGAACTGGGAGTTTGGTTTTTCTTATCTATGATCTGTACTCCCAGGTTGGTTCAGTAATAAATACACGAAAAATCTTAAAAACCAAAAATACTGGATATCAATCTTTAGAGTTCAAAACTTCTGCCTGATGACAGCACCTGCTGTGGGTTCAGGACTACAGTGACATCAAGCACAACAGCCACCAAGTCCTCAATGAACAGAGTTTGATGACGCATTGAAAACCTGAGCAGTTCTAAGCGGCAATCCCGGCAGTGGATAGTATGTCTGCTAAATTAATACTAAGCTCTTGAGTTCTATGGAGTGTGGGAAACAATTAGAAAAATAGAACAAATAATTAAAAGTCAGAAGATATGAGAACAAGACACACCCTCTCCCATAAATAGTCTGTGGGGTTCTTCACAGAAGAGGGCGAGGAGAAACAGATGTGGGCGGGGACAGATGACCTCATCAGCTCACATCAAGTGTCTGATTGGCCCAGAGCGGGGTCTTGTGCTGGACCACGCACATAGCGTCAGTGCCAAGCCTCTGGTTCATAATGACTTCACTGCTCTCTAAGCAGGACTTAATGAAAGACAATAATCACGCCCCCCCCCCAGCCTATTGGACCCTTTCATTTAGATGCCTCAACTCAGCAGTGGGAGGACCATCAGGAACCTAAATTGTTTCCCACCAAATGGTCAACCCAGGGACCCCCATTCTTGACTACAATTCATACCAGACCACTAGGTTTACTATTTCCCTACTTTCTTTTTCCTAGGTTTTTATTCTCATCCGACTACCGGTTTTATTAGTTTAGTGAATTGTTTTTACCTGAACCTCAAATAACTTTAACTGCTTAACATTCCTCATTTTCAATGTGCTTTTTGGACTTTAAACTTAACGTCTCTGAAGGTGAACAGGGAAGAGCATGTCTCTGCTTTCAAGAAGGAAAAGAAGAACATGGAAGAACAAATACGAATTGCAAAAGAGAAAGGGACAATAAAAAAACTCACTCCTTGACAAGTTGAATTTGGAAGGTTTTCTGTCTTTCCTCAGGCCTGAAATCATGCTCCTGAGCCTTCCAGGAAGGTCTATTATCTTACAGAGGTGCATGGGAGTTGCATTCCATCTGAAAATGCTAGGAAAGAAAGGGATGGATTCCATGTAGGTACAACATTATATGGAGAGCAAAACACAGAATAGAAATACTTAACTTTCAGTTGTCTTGTTCAGATAAAATTATTATTGCTATTATTATTAGTAGTAGTAGTAGGGTTTTTTTCGAGACAGGGTTTCTCTGCGTAGCCTTAGCTATCCTGGAACAGCTGTCTGTAGACCAGGCTGGCCTGAAACTCACAGAGATCTGCCTGCCTCAGCCTCCCAAGTGCTGGGATTCAGGCATGCGCCGCCACCACCACCCAGCAACAAAAATTATTTTTATTAAATATTTTTTCCATTTTTTCAACCAAATTAATTCATCATTAGATAAAAGTAATTATAATCTGACCATTTGGTTTTCAAGTCCCATGATATGAGGATTAAAGAATGAAAATTTGTTACAACGTAAAATAGGGTAACTTTGTCATTAAAGCCCACATGTGAGTGGACATGATAAAGGTAAACAACGAAACCTCAGCGAGGCCACTGAGACAATATCAGCCAAATTAATAGGGGCCAATGAGTAGGTTGCCTCATGGTACAACATAATAATATTTTTCAGTGAGCTCATAAAGCTCATTTGTGAGGCGGCATCTTTTCTTCAAAAATTCACAGCAAGGCAAAGAGAATTTTACTTTAATACAGTTTTTTGGTTGCTATTTAATTTTTGAAACAGGGTTTTGCTATGTAGGGCAAGCTGGGCTTGAACTTGCAATGCCCCTAATTTCCTTAGCTTTTTGAGGGTTCCCACTTGAAAGAAATCATGTGTTTGTGTCTGTTTTGCCTTTTTTTTTGCCTAGTTACAATTTATTATTCTCAGAATAATCCTTTAAATATGTACATGATAATCACTTTCTGTCACGCTAATTTTGATCTTTCTGCATCTGTATCTTTTGTTTCTTGGAAGCACTATATATATTGTCAGGTTTTGTTTTACTAGCCATTCCTCAAAATTTCACAAAAGATTTACTTTTTATTTTATGTGTATGCATGTTTATTCATGTATATCCAGTATGTGCATGCCTGGTGTCCTCCAACCCTTCCTAGGCATCCTTCCTCTCAGATTTATGATCTCTTTCACTATTATTGTTACACACACACACACACGGATGGAGAGTGAGATGCACAAATAATACATAACTACAACCTGTCAGCTCATTTTTGTGGTTTGTGTGACCACTTTAAATGGGTAAATTTAAATGAGCCAGTTGTAGGGCTCATTCCTGGGATAAGCTAATTCTCCATCACTCAGCAGTCATTAGTTGTTTAGTGTAATTCTTTGTCTAGGGATGGGACCTGGCAAGCTTTTTCTCCTTCTGCGTTACCATGTATATTGATACTGACATTTCTCCCGTCTTGTTTAGGCAACTGTTTCTAGTAAACAGTCTCATAGCTGACTTCCTAGTTTTTTAGCTCATAAGACCTTCCTCCCTCCTCTTCGACGAGCTCCCTAAGCCTAGGTACAGGACTGGGGGCTGTGCTCCGCATGGTCTGCTGACCTCTCTACTGTGTCCAGGTATTGGTTTCCACTGGCTGTAAAGAAAGTGTCTATGATGCGGGAGGGGTATACTTACCCATGGGCATAAAGGATGAGCTTCAGAGTGTGGTTAGGAATTGAACTGATCTAGTAAAGTGGCAGCGCTAGGTTCTTTTTTAAGATCCGTGACCTCACTATCCCGAGGTACTTGGGCAGGTTTCTAATGCCAGGCATGATTCCCTCGCTGTGGAATGGATCTTAAGTCCAACTAGACAGTTTTTGGTTGCCACCAAAATATGAGTGCCGCTGTTGCACCTTTAGGGATATCTTGCTGTGTTGGTCATTGCTGTGGTTCATAGGCATCGCAGCTAGATAGGACTATTAACTGCTTCCATCCCGTAGCAACTTGCATAGTAAATTCTGGTACTGCGAAAGCTAGACTTCAGAAAAGAGGATTTCAGGTTCGAACCAGTTCAAAGCATCCAAATCCTGTGTCCTAAGAGCGTTTCTAATCATCAGGATTAGAAACTTATATTTAACCTTGGGAGGCAACCATGGGAAACAGCAATAGCCTTTATTATTTGGGGAGTCACTTAGATTACCCAGATCAACAACTTGCTCATGCATGGTACCAGGATTTTTGTTAGTTTATGGCTTCTGCGGGGAGCATTATCAGCCCAAGTGTCATAACTTAGTATGATCTGAATCTCAAATAATACTCATAGACTAATTCATATAGTGCCTAAATCATTCACATGTATTATTTCAATCTGCAACGATCTTCCATGTAAAACTATCTACAATTAAATCCCCCCACCAGACTTGTAAGGTGGCTCAGTGGGTAAATGTGCTCGTAATGCAACCTGGCAATTTGAGTTCAATCTTCAGAGCCCACAGAACCCACATGAATGTAGAGAGAGAACCTACTCCACAAAGCCGCACTCTGACTTACATGCATGTGTGGTGACATGTATGCCTGCACACACACATCACACACACACCACACACACACACACACACACAGTTTGTCACCAAGCAAAACCATGTTTCTTTTCCTTACACAAGTATAGAGCTATGACCTCTTTAATAAAATCCTCTTTGGCTATGTGTTAGTCTGCTTTGAATCCCAGACTTATCAACCACATATCTCCAGTGAATTCAACTTGACTGTTAATACTTTCCTCAATTAATTCATTTCTATATTATGTTATATGAGTGCCATTATCCATAGACCTTAACGAATATTTGATTTTGTTTGATGCAATCCCTGTTTTCTCCACTGTATCTCTCCCAGGGAGTTTAGCATGGGTGGGTATAATAGATGTTCATTCAGTATTTGTTAAAAAAGAAAGACTTTAGCCAGGCCTGGAGGAATAGGCCTGTGATTCCACCTACTTGGGAGACTAATGCAGGGAGGTATAACAAGTTCCAGATTGGGTCACAGAGTTAGGTCAAGGCTTGGCCAGCAACAGAGAAAAAAATGCATAAGATGAGGGATGGTTGTCGGTTTTTGTGCTACTATTTAAAAAATTATTCATTAGTGTGTGTGTGTGTGTGTAGAGGGGAGAGGAGGAGGAGGAAGGAGAGGGACTGGGGTGTATCTGTGGGTACAAATGCTGGAGTGGACAAGTGGAGGTCAGAAGACAACTCTGTAGACATGATTCTCCCTCCTTCCCTACACATCAGTTTGGGGGCTCTAACTCATGTCACCAGGTCTGCAAGGTTGAGCCTTGGAACCATCCCATCGGCCCTTACTTCTTATTTGTTCACTGTCATTGCCCAGCACCCAGCTTCATTCAGTTGTAACATCTTGTTTGGCTGTCATCTGATGGACCTGCTGTTCACATGGCCATCTTCCCTCCAGCCCAGGGAAGAGGAATTGACTTTATTTAACCCAGTTAGGTGCTGTCTTCTGGAGGGATTTATTCTGTACGGGTCTGGTATTCACGGTATGAGACCTACGTGAAGCGCCTCATCTCCCTTCCCAATGTCGGTTCTTCAGCCTTCTCTTCGGTCTCTTGCACTTCCCGTAATTTGCCCAATAAGTGGCCCTGCTTAGGTCTACAGCTGCTGCAGCTTGCAACCCAAAAGTTAACTGATACATCTAAGGGAAATAACTCGGGATAGATGCAAAATAAGGCTTGGGATGAGATTCATTGAGAATATATTTTCAGTTCCAAAGACAGCCACGGAGAACAAACAATTCCAGTTTAACCCTGAATCAAAATGCAAATTAGCATTCAATCATCTCAGCACACATCTAGGGGTAAAAATAATCATGCCATAAGGCAGCAGAGGACTTCCAAAGACAAGAGTAATATTCCTTTTCAAGAAGAACTTGCTGGGAGTGGTAGTTCAAACCTGTAATCCCAGTACTAGAGTTTGAGACAGGAAGATTGCCAAGAGTGCCTAGACAGGTTGGGTTATAGGGCAAGACAGTTTCAGAAAAATAAAATAAAATGAAACCCACAGCAAAGGTTATTGCAGCATTTATAATCACATCTTTAGGTTCTGAGGACTAAAATCTGTTTCCTGCAAGGCAGAACTTTTGCTTTGTTTGTACAACATAAATGCCCATTTCTTTGATAATTACACATCTTTGGCATAGCTAAAGGATTTTCAGTTTGAATTAAATCCCTCCAACTAGTCTAGTCTCTCTCCTTTCCCTACTGATTTGACCCTTTGGGATTCTTTCTTTTCATTGCCAAGGATTAACTTCTCCATGAAAGCCTTGAAGGCAATAGATATCTGTCCAGAAAGATGAGATACAAAACTGTCCAAAGAGAGAAAAGCAACGTCAAGGCTTACATGAGAAAATAATTGGACTCTCATTCACACTGGGACAAAGCCGGGTTTCAAACTGAGTTTCTTATTGACTTTTTGGGTCATCAAAAGAATCATCATTTATGTCTAACAAGAAACTGTTACTCTTCCTTTGAAAGAAGATCCCAAAGTTTGGCATGTTTAAGTACCAAACAAACATCTCCATAGTGAATGGCTTGCTGCCAATATCTGGTATGTCCAGGAATCCTAAATGATGTCATCCAAGGCTCAACCGAACATGCCAGACTTTCCATATATTGGAACAATAAACATGGTTTTAACAGTTGTCTAAATGTTTTTAAAGGGCAAAGCACCTGTGATTTCACCAGATGAAAACATGGAAGTAGGTGGCTCTTGGTTCTTACATTCACTGCACAGTGAAGATGTCTCTCTGTTGGCCCCACTACGAGAAGGAAGAGTCTCTATGGTATGATCCACCTGCTGCTGGCTGGTTTGACAGTTTAGCTGGTAAGTGACTTCAGCCATTCTTGGCTGAGTTAGAATTCAGCCTTAATTCTGCCTGGGGTTCTGGTTTTATTGACTTCTATCTTGATGGTGAGAGCTGACTCCATGTTCTCTCCACACACCAGTGACACCAGTGTTGGTGTTGTGCAAACATGAGATGTGTTGAGCTTAAGATCAATCCACAGTATATGGTTGCTTCTTTACCCTTCACTCTCAGACATGAACTATTCTTCAAATTTTATTTACTCACAATCGGTGCGTGGAGTTCTGAGCTGCACCAAAGGAAACTGATGGCCCATTTAGACTTCATGATGAGGCAGGTCATGCTGGAGTGATCAAATTGTATCATTTCAACTTTAATCAGCTATTAGGTCTATTGGTCCAAAAGAGTGTGGGAAGCCAGAGGCTGAATTTGGGGTGGAATATGGTTTGATGGACAGGAACTGAACTCTGGCTGTTAGCTCTTGTAAAATGAGCTCCTTGAAAATATCCTTTATATATATTAATTTGCTATGTGAAATGGCATCAAATTTTTCTGTTCAAGGAAATGTAGCTTGAGGGGAAACCACCTAGGTCAAGGCTCCCTTCAGTGAGAAAAGCTTTGAGGGTCCTTTGCTTTTCTTAAAATTTCTTGGGCCTCCATTCTACAAAAGCAATTATAAACATCACTTTATGAAATGACTCATTAATATTTGATGAGTGATTCCATGTTATGGACCAATATGGTCACATCCGTAATGTTTCTCAGCTATGCCAGATTGTGTTCACATGGGATAAACATGAAACAAACTTTGAAAGACGACAGTAGTTCCTTCTTTTGTCTTATTTCTCAGAAAGAAGAGCAATGGATAAGTAAGTTCAGAGGGAAAGTTAAGATAAAAAGGCCATGCAACACATACACACAGAGACACAGACATGTGTACACCTGCATGTAGTACAAATTCTAATTGGTCGTAATAACAAAAACCTGGAATCAGCTATCGGGGCAAATGCTGAAAGATCAGAGAAGCAGAGGAGCCAGTCACTAGTTCTTAGTTCTATGAAATTCTCAAACCAAATGAGGTATCCTGTCTCTTCAAGTCTTCAGATGGAATGATGTCTCTATGAAACCTCAATCTACATCTGAGCTCCTGTCTCCTCCTGCCTTGTATTCCTCTCTCTGCCCAGCCATGTCACTCCTGTCTCCACCTCCCTAGTGCTGGGATTAAAGGCATGGGATCCCAAGTACTAATCACCTTTGTGTGAGCTCTATTTCTCTTTTAGACTGATTCAATATCATCTAGCCCAGGGTGCCCTTGAGCTCACAGAGATCTGCCTGCCTGTCTCTCAAGTGCTGGGATTAAAGGTGTGTGCCACCACCGTCTGGCTTCTATGGCTAACTAGTGGCATAGCTCTGTACTCTGATCTTGAGTCAAGCTTTATTTGTTAGATCACAAACAAAATACCACTACACCTGCACATGCCTTTCAAGAAAAACAACATAATTTAAGGCAAAAAGCCACATTTAAATGGCAAAATGAACAGGAGTCATCTATTCTTGGTCCTTATAACATTTTCATGAGCCAGTGGGAGAACATTATTATCAGGTCTTTAATACTTGGGAAGAGTGAGCAAATGGATGCTAAAAAAATGCACTATTATTAGTCTAAGACAAAAGATCTGAATTTAGTCAGGTGGTGGTGGTGCACACCCTTAATCCCAACACTCAAGGGGCAAAGACAAGCAGATCTCTGAGTCTGAGGCCAGGCTAGTCTGCAGATGGAGTTCTAGGGCTACACAGAGAAACCCCATCTTGAAAAACAAACAAACAGATTGTAGACATCAAACAGGAAACCAAAAAAGGGAAGAAAGTTAATCTATAAATCTACACACTGAAGATAGAAGAATGACCAACCCTGTTATCAATTTTCAAATCCTCATGGTTATGGAGATGATTGTGCAAATGAGAAATTAGGAACTAGGCTGTCGACAGTATTCCTTGTACTGCCCAGCTTGCTAGAGGTAAACCAAAGTGGTCACTTTGGCACGTTTGTGAAATGATGGAAAATGGCTGTCAGCAGGGGCACAATATAAAACATTTAAATTCTAATAGTCATTGTACAACACCACGTCATATTGCAAAGATTGACACAGTTTTATTAAATAACAGAAATCTCCAGCTTTTTCAATGATGCCTAGAGAAAATATGCACAGAGGTGATCAGACATTGCATTAACACAGTATTTTTAATACGCAGTATAATTTCTGACATCGGAGAGCTCCTGTGTCACCTTCAATGAGAATCAGAAAGAGGTAACTACTGCACAGTTCCTGCCCAAAGCTTAGACAATTGGCTATTCTCAAAGACAGAGAGAAGCCTGAACCTTCAGCAAAGCATTCTGTGTCTGCAGGAAGCTGGCCACAGCCGGCCACCCTGTTGTCCCAGCTATCTCCAATTTCCCAGTTGCACCCTAGCTGTGTGGTGGGGGACTGGTAGCAGTCCCACGCTACAGCCGGCATAAAGAAGGTAAGGCTGAGGGTGCTTACAGTGATGCTGGGCTGTGAAGTCAGGCAGAAGCTGCACTCCCATCCACAGGTGGTCACTTGTCAAGGCCCTCAGAGAAGGGTTTATAAAGTTAGATAGAATTATTTCTCATAATTTCATACTTTTGTTAATCCCACCAGTTGAGAATAAGACTACCACAGTCTAAAGTCAAATTTGAAGGAAGCTTTAATTAAATACTGGACAGGTGGATGGGGTTTTCCAGGAAATGGTCCAGAGTCGTGGTTCCTCAGGTCCAATCAGGGGTGAGCATACATCCTGACATAGTTCCTACCTGTGAACCTCGGGCACACACGTGATCAAGCACATCCGGTGCAGATGGGTCAAACAATCTTGTTTAGGGGAGTGAAACCACGTGGCTTGTCATCTCCTGTAAACCACAGCCTTCAGCATTTTAGGATCTCCCCTTGAGCAAGAGGCTTCTGGATCAGAGGCATTTTTGCTTCATGGATCTCTTAAGCACATCAATTACAACTTAAAATGTAACTTTGGCTCTCAGACTTTCCTGCTGTGTCACCATTCTCAGTGACACAATCATTTCTAATATTCCTCTTTGCTTTCTTGGTCTAATCATGGGGTCATAGGTTGTTTCAGTCTAGTTACAGTTTCTCATCCTTGCTCATTTCATCAGTATCAGTGATCCAGTTGTGCTAAGCAAACACATTCTTCCACCCCAGGACTTGCTGTTTGATGGTTAATCAATCGAACTCTGTAAATATTCGTAAAACAGAAATTTCTTCAATTTATTTTTGTTACAGCCTCTTGCCACATAGCCTTGGCTGGTTTGGTATTCACTACGTAGCACAGGCCCGCCTCCTAGCAATGCCCTTACTAAGTCTCCTGAGTCCTGGATTACAGGACTAATATAGGCGGATAACTGTTTTAACTTGAAAGCCTAGTAGTACTATGGATTTTTTGGCCTCTGGGATAAGAACATAGACTCAGTCTAGATTAGAATTTGTTAACTTTATTGATACTACTGGCCGGACAACAATCTCTGATCCAAACTTGAGACTGCTGTATGAAGGGGAGGGGCAGTTGAGGGAAGAACTGTTAGAGGTGAAAACCACAAGAAGACCTAGAGCATCAGCCCAGACAAGAGCTGTTTTGCTCTGACAGGATTAGGTAGTCAAGGTGACCTCAATATATTCCTTCAATGTTGGTATAAGCACTTTACAGAAGCCAAAAGACAGTCAGTCATTTATATCATAACAAGTAGATGGTTGCCAGGCGGTGGTGGTGCATGTCTTTAATCTCAGCACTCGGGAGGCAGAGGCAGGCAGAGCTCTGGGAGTTTGAGGCCAGCCTGGTCTACAGAGCAATTTCCAGGACAATTAGGACTGTTACACAGAGAAACCTGGTCTTGAAAAACAAAACAAACAAACAATAAAAAAAACAAAAACAAATAGATGATCACAGCTGCACATTTCTGGGTGGGGGGTCACTGGATCAGAGTTACTGGGAACTAGAGTCAGAGATAAATGGGTAATGGGTACCAAGCTGGATGTCTAACATAAAATGGAGTTTCTTTAGCCATCACAGTAGATGCTAAAGACTAGAAGTAATGTCTATAAATTAGGAAGTCCTGATACACAAAAAAGTCAAAGAGAAAGTGTTGTAGAATATTAGTTGAAGATGTGTTACATTCGTTTATACTGTGGAACACTTGTTTCAATGATACAAATATGTGTTGCATCGTTTTATTTTGTATTTGTTTAACTCTGTGCAGTTGTGTTACTTTGCCTATCTAAAACACCTGATTGGTCTAAATAACGAACTGAATGGCCAATAGCTAGGCAGGAGAAAGGATTGGTGGGGCTGGCAGACAGAGAGAATAAATGGAAGGAGAAATCTGGGAAGATGAAGGAGCGAGAAAAGGAGGAGGATGCTGAAGCCCAGGCACCCAGTCACACAGCCAGACATGGAATAAGAAGGAAAAAGGATAAACAGAAATAGAGAAAGGTTAAAGACCAGAGGCAAAAGGTAGACAGGATAATTTAAGTTAAGAAAAGCTGTCTAGAAACAAGCCAAGCTAAGGCAGGGCATTCAAAAGAAAGAATAAGATGCCAAGTATTTATTTGGGAGCTTGGTGGCAGACCTCCCAAAGAGTAAAGAGTAAAAACAACCAACTACAAGAAAGACACCCTGAGAAAGACTTAGGCACATATGAGGAACACAAATGAAAGTGTTAATGAAAATGTGGAACTCTAGGTTCAATGGGTTAAAGACAATGACCCTGGACTTCAGAAAGCTCCCAGAGAGGGAAAGGATATGAACTAAGCAAGGGGCACATCACAAGTTGAAGAACAATCAGAAGAGTTTATAGTTTCAAGTCACGTGTGTTGGGGACTACAGACCCTCAGACCCTAAATTTTCTACGACCCCTTGCCTGCCTGAGTAAACAGCTTGTTTTCCTGTGCTTGCAGCTGCTCTGGGCATGAGACCCTCATGAGTTCCTGATGGCAGGGGAGTAGTTTCTGGTGGGCTTGCTGCTGAGAAATTCCGAGAGCTGGGGTGTGGCCATTAATCAAGGGGAGCCCTGGAACACAATTTAAAGTTGGCATTCCTTGGGGCATTCTTGTTTCAAGGATGATCTCTCTCTCTCTCTCTCTCTCTCTCTCTCTC
>LOJH01000780.1:0-45999 GCA_001685095.1 Ellobius talpinus
GGAGACATGCTCTTCTGGACCCAATTCCCAGCATGCACTAAACACATCACATCCGGCTATAACTCCCAATTCTTGGAGATTCAGTGCCCTCTTCTGGCTTCTGCAGGCACCAGGCACAAAAACACACAAAAGAAAACCCCAGTACCCTAAAACAATTTAAAATGTATTGTCATGTATAGGTTTCTTCCATGTTGTGGGAGGAACTACACAAGAAACACATTAATGAGCTGGTGGGGTTTTTTTGCAGTTTTTTTTCATGAGATACTTTCTTAAAACATATTTTTTCAAGCAACATTTCACCATCACTTTATTTTACATATTTTCAAGATTTAATTTAAACAATTATTACTGAATTTGCTAGCTTTTAAGTTACTTTACCAAAATATTATACCTTCCATGTTTAACACAGTGACAAACAGTAGTTGCTCAATAAATTCATTGGCTGACTAAATAAGTGGCCAGTCTTTTTGATGATGATTGTATATAGACCAATGCTATAAACTCTGGCAATGGTGCTTGCCTCATTTCGAGATTTGGAGCTTATGAGTATATATGTCAGGAGTCAGTACAAAGCCATAGCCCGCTGTTTGGATCTATCTGGACCTGCCGTACACGGTGACTGTATGTCACAGAAAGCACTGAGCGGAGCGTGAGCCGCAGTGCCTACCTGTTCCTGGTGTTGGGCACGGCTCACAAGGCTTGTTCCAGGCTTTGCCCACGTTGTGTGTGCAGCAGCACATCCTCTTGGTCACGTTGAAAGGCAACTCGTTTTCACACGTGGTCCCATTATAGCTTCGGTAGCAGAAGCTTTTCCTCATGTCTGTGTGGGGAGAGATGGGTCAGCTCGGCATCCAGAGCAGCAAAACCAGCACGCATGTTCAGCCAACTTTCCTGAGGGATGGAACTCTGGGAAAGGTCTGTCATGTTAGGCTGTCTTGACTCTCTGAACTGCTCCATCATTTTCGGATGGACAGCCCCTGCTTTTAGGCAAAACATTTTATGGGCACATTGACATGCATTTCTTCTATTAAAATATTCATTTAATCAAAAAATATTAATTAATTTACTCGAAAAAAATTAAGTATTGAAATTTGAATATCCTCTTATCTATACAAAGTACATTTTATATATAGGGAGAATCAAAATTATTTAAGACCTGTAACTCCAAGCCCTAATTTTTTTTTAAATCTCAGATTTACAGGCTATGTATCTTTGTGGTGGAAGATTAAGAGTCTGTGGTAGAGCATCAGTTCATGGGACTCTGAAACACTTCCTCATTCATGACGATTCCTCCTTCATAAAGATTTGGACCCAGACACTTTGAACAGTGATTCTGAGAACAGAGGTGCCAGAGGCGCCCAGTCAGCAGCCTTGACTCCGGTGGTTCCTCTCGGGGATGGCTACTAACCCATGCAATTGTGCCCTCCGTTGACTTGCATGTACTCAGGTGGGCAAATGCAGGTGTAATTTCCCAGGGTGTTGTAGCAGGTTCCAGGGCCACATACGCCAGGATGGGCAAAACATTCATCAATGTCTAGAAGAGGCAAGAACATCCATGAGTTAGGTTGGTTCTATGAGATTATACAGTGTAGTGTACTGAACAGGACACAGGTGATTCCCTAATTCCGTGTTTATAAGATTCAGAAATTAAAAAAAATACCCACAAAGGATGTGTTTACATTTATACACCACAAGAACATACTTCAAAAAAAAAGGATAAAAAGCTCTCAATCCTAAAAACTGTGAACTATAAAGAAACTGCCTGATGCCTGTATACATTTGGGGAAATTCACATTCTCTAAGAGGAATTTCTTTGAAGTCTGCTTTTTCCTATTCCATTTGGATTAAAGTTTTAACAGCAGCTTGAAACTGAGTGTAGGCTATGTGATCCTCTTTTCAAACCAGAAGTCCCCTCACAGGCTCTCAATTGAGGGCAAATCACATTTCTTTCAGATGCATTTGGCTAATAAATTCAAAACTAAAGGCTGTAATAGAATAATGTTTCATTCTTAATGTTCAGTTTTAGAAGCAGTCCCTCATACCCCACACAAACACTGAAGTTATATTGTTAACTAGAGCTTGAAGCAATAAAGACAAGGGTGGTCCTTGCCTCTAGAGGCAAGACAGTCTCCTAAAATTAAAATTATAACTGCTATGTGATGGGGGAGGGGGAGACATAATCCATACAATATTTCAACATCTTTATATTTATCTAACATTTAGAAATTACTGACCTATGGTATTGACTTGCCATCACATTGAAGTTTACCTGTTCCTACTTAAAATTATTGTCAATGTTTACATGTAACTAACTTCATATTCGTAATTCCATTTTCAATCTATATTTAGCCCACCATCTTACTCAGAGAAAATTTTAAAGTAAATCATTGCAAATCAACTGCAAATTGAATTTGTCACTATACAAAGGGACAGCATTGCTATGAAAAGATAAAAGCTATCAACAGTCTCAATAAGCTATCATCCTTCTGTAGGGTGCAGGGCCCTGAGAGCAGACATTGCGGTAGACAGCACCAGTTCCCCTCACCTTCACAGATGCGGGTTTCCTCGCTGAGGTAGTAGCCCTGCGGGCACTCGCACTGAAAACTCCCAAAGGTGTTGATACAGTTTCCACCCTGGCAGAGTCCCGGCAACTCCTGACATTCATCAATGTCTACAAGAGGAGACAGTCCATTAACAACAAACATCGTGAGCAAAGAGTCAATATCTGTAGCTTTCAAACATGACATCTTGTACGGACCACAGACATCTGTGCACCTAAAGGAAGACCCCTAAGTGCTGGGTTTACTCTGACCTTGATTCTTTTGCCTTCCTTCCTTGCACAACTGTGTCTGAGGAGAGGCATGGAAGCAAGCTGCGGGCATTTGCTGGGGACAATGTAAGAAGAGGGTCTCTGCATAACAACTGAACACCAGATGCTGGCAATGGATGGCTACTTCTCAGTAAAATTGTAGCTAAACGTGTGTGACATACTGCCCACCTGTAGCTCCACTCAGGAAGCTTGCTGGCACTGCTTCACACTGGCTTTTGTACCGGCTTCCCTCTAACCTAAGCCAATATCCTTATTCAAGCCTACATGACAAAGAGCGATGAACTCACCTTCTAAGATGATTGTGATGGGGTTCGGCCTAAAGCCCTCACCTCCAGGACACAGCGTATAATACTCAGCTTGGAGGAAAAAAAAGGGAAAACAAGAAGTTTGATTCTCGGATCCCAGTGGTTGAGACAATCAGCAAACATTCAGCAGCTGCCAAACTCAAATCCTCAGGGGGTGTCCATAGGTTTTTTTTGGGTGTGTGTGTGTGTGTGTGTCCTTTCAGACGTATTACAATAAAACGTATATCACATTTTACTCCCAAATATCATGACTTCATCAGTGACATGCAGTGGGAATAACAAAAGCCTTTTTTTTTGTTTTTTACTTTATAGAGAACACTGCCTTTTAGATAATTCATATCACAAATGCTTTGCCAAGTAAATAAAAACGTCAGGCGCCTGCGGTACAAAGGTTTGGTTCTGTGCATATCAGAACACATGTTTCCATTTAGACTGCCCCATGACCGACTTCAGGATACACTCTACCCATGGACCTGAACTAATAACCTCCAAGAAGAACTGGGAATGGCCTTCATCTTTGATACCATGGAGAATCGAGATTATGACCATTCAGATTGGATTGTGGTTAAAATGATTTTTTAGAGTAACACAATGAAGAAAAATAGGAAGATAGGAACTAAAATTCCTTTTCTATAAAACACTCTTGGCGGATTTCAGCACGACCACTGACAACCGTCCAAAACCACCCCTCCCCATGCCCCCAGTCCAAGAATACAATAGCAACTTGTTTCTATCCTGGGCTGGGAATGTTCTGTTCCTCTTCTCTCGGCTGCATACTTACTGCTGTTTACAGGGGGGCACGTCTCGCAGGGGTTTCCCCAAGCCTTCCCCAGGGAGCAGCAGCAGGAGGAGCGACTGACGCCCACCCCAATCTCTGTGTTGCAGGACAGACTCCCGTCTCCTCGAGGACCGAACTTCAGGTAACAGTTGCCCACGCGGTTGTCTGTGGAATAACAGAGGAGCTTAAAGTGGTCCTCGCTATGAGAGAGAACCCCTCAGGAAGGCATTTAAAGGACTGCGTTCAGGATTTTGCATGCTGATGTGGAGGGTTCATTTTAACTCCTTGCACAATACAATCTCTTGATTTTAAAAGTCTTGAATCAACCACAAGAAATGATGACAGATGATAGTCTCTAGAGATCACAGACCGTTTTCCATATATTCATGGAATAAGCAACGCAGTGAGGCATTCCTTATTTGGGGATACTCTGGACATTTTGAATAATGTGAATATGAGAAAATTGGGTTTAATTAATCTGTATCTTGAGTTTGTGAAGAGGTGGAAACATATGTAGGTAAGTTAACTAAATTTGTAACAGGCTAACAGTCTCATTGTGCTCGACTGTGTAATCGGCAACCCCCAAATGGGTTGATGTCAATCTCCACAGCAACGTTTGCAGAATTGCTAAACTAGAGCTCTCTAGGGAAAGGTTCCAGTGATGCTGAAGATGGCCTCATCTCTGTAGCCTTGAACCATGGCTTTCAATAGTATTTTCTTTTTCCTTTGAGTGATCTCAAGTTCAGAATCCTCTCACCTTTCTTCTGAGTTCTAAACCTTTCTGCTGATTTCTCTCTTAAGTGTTATTAGTTATTTCCAAGTTAACACCTCCAAGAATTAAACTGGATACTCTTTGTTCCCCATACAGATCTGTTCTACTTCACCTTGAGTCTTAGGGGTTTTCAGTCGATGGAAGTCTTCGCCTTTCTCAGCTGTCGAGGCTTGTTGCCACTTCTGATCCCTCACTCTCATTCCCCTTTCACACAAGTAATAAAAAGGCTTGATAAAGCAGCAACTGACGTCACTGATGTCTTAATCTGAATTCCAGCTATCAGCATCTTTTTAAACCTAGACTCCAACGGCCTCCTAACTCATCTCTTAGCTTCAACCCTTGGCCCAAGTCCAGTCTGTTTTGGCCTTTGTAGCCTAAGTAATTCTTCAGAAGACCTGCTTTAGGCCAGGCCACCCGTAAGAGGTCTCATCCCAACCAAAGTATTTTGAAAGTCTTTATGAGTTCACAGAGTACCTTTCTCGTCTGCCTGCACACAGTGCAGCCATCTGATTGCTTCTCGTTGTTATGCTTCAATATTTTCACTTGTTTCTGAAGCCAGATCTTGGGTACAGGGAACTGAGTTAACTCATGGTCCCTCCCTTGCTAGCTTTGAATTCATTCAATATTCCTTTTCCCCTCTTTTATCTTTATCCTCCATTCCTGTCTTCCCCCCGCCCCATTTGACCATTCAGATGCCCTGCTAGTAGCTTTTGCATGTGTTCTTATAAAAGTTTTAATGTGCTAATTAAAAATTTTCGTCATGTAAAACACTGAGTTTTAGTGTCTAATCACAGGTGCTTTGTGGGCAAACTGTATATGAGTTCTATGATGTCCAAATGCTTATATTTCTTGTTCGTCTGTTTTGGGGTACGGTTTTACTCTGCAGCACAGGCTAGACTCTAATGTAAGAACCTCCTGCCTCAGTTTCCTGAGAGTTCAGATTTCATTAGAAAAATCTGCACAGTTTGCTAAATTGGTTTCTAGTAAAATCTGTATCACCGCAAGTAGTGTAATGAACATCCTACAAGCATCTGTAAAAGAGTCACTGTGCTAATATTTTTGGTCTATAAAGCCAGGAGAGAAGCTGAGGGTTCACAGATTCTTCAGGTGGAAAGAGCACCGTCCTTTATTATCTGTAGTCATTGGATTCTTTCTAATGTTCTGAAGGAATTTTAATGGAATTTATGGAAAATGAAATATATCTATACTGAAAAAAATTACTTATTTTAGTAAGGATTTAGTCATTGCTAACTCAAATACCTACTACCTCTTTGCTTGGTTTTGGACTCAAAGTTGTCCTTTAGATTACAAACTTGGAATCATCTAGAGTGTTTCCTAAGTGATCAGGCTGTTTTCTTTTAAATGAATTATATCAAGTACACGTCATAGTTCATGGTCAAGAGAATTTAGCGATTCAGCTCTGTCTGTATGACTCTATCTATGTCATTTATCTTTCACTTACCAACACAACCCACTCCCGTGGGGTTCAGCTGAAAGTCAGGTGGGCAATTACACTCATAGCGACCAGGCGTGTTCACACATAGGCCGTTGACACAGTTTATGGGATCTGCACACTCATCAATATCTATGAACATGGAAGATGCCCATGTTAACATCTTTACTTCTACATATGAAGTGCTTTTCCAAGGAATTGAGTGGATCTTCCCCCCCCCAAGTTATTAAAGATTGTTGTGGAAGACTCAGCAGAATGAAAATAGGTTTGATACAAATAAAGACTAGGATTGTCAATGGGGAGGAGTCTATAAAGGTGTGTTCATATATGTACAGTGCACATGTATGTGCGTTCATATATGTGTGTACACATCTGAGAGCAGGTGTGTGTGTATTTTTTGAAGGTATAGGGGAGACAATAGGATTATACTTTATAACCCTGGCTGGCCTAAAATTCACTATGTAGACCAGAAAGGCCTGGAACTATAGAAAATGGCATTTTCAACAGTGCCGTTTAATAACTTAATACATAAGCAATAATCAAATGCTACATTCTGAGGAAGAAAAATGATCTGCTTAAGAAAAATGAAGAATCCAGGCTGGGTGATGGTGATGCATGCTCAGCACCCAGGAGGCAGAGGTAGGTGGATCTCTGTGAGTTTGAGGCCAGCCTGGTCTACAAGAACTAGTTCCAGGACAGCTAAGTCTGTTACACAGAGAAACCCTGTCTCAAAAAACAAAACAAAAAAACAAAAAGCAAAACAGAATGAAAAAAAAACAGAAATAAAAATAGAAGAATCCATTGAGAAGCTCCACAGGTTGAGAATTGCTATTCAGCCTGTGTAGAAGTTCACCAAGATGTGTAGACTTTAGGTCTGGTTAGTTTTGGTGCGTGATTTTTTTTATTTGAAAGGTTTGTTAATAAATTCTATTAAAATTAAGAAAAAATGAAATATATGTACAAATTTACATATGTTCACACAATACATGAATGCTTACTAGTTTTGTATTAAATAATGAAGTTGTTTATCTAAACACTAATAAATTCCATAGTAGAAAGTAAATGTGTCAGAATGTACTTTTCTTTTTCAAAAACATTCATAGCCTAATGTGCAAGTAACTTCAGAAAACTTTGAGGAGTTTGTGTATTTAGCATAGAATACTATGTCAAGCCATGAGAACACAGTTGGCCCTGGCTTGCAATACCTGTGCAGTTTCCTCCTGTCCTGTCCAGTTCGTAGCCATCGTCGCAGATACAGTGAAACATCCCAGGCAAATTGTTACATGTTCCAAACACACAAATGTTCTGGAAGGAGCATTCATCAATATCTGAGGACACAAAGAAATAAAGTCACCTCTTGTTTACAAAGACATTTAACGTTTTTAATATGTAACAATGAATTTTTCTAAATTCGAGGATATTTATGAGCAGTAACATTTTTTCTTTGTCTTTAGCTGGATAAATAGTTCAAATGGTGAGTAAGGCATACTTATCTGTAGGATAAAATGCTTATCTATAGGATAAGATATAAAACAAGTCCTATTTTGGTTCAGTGGGTGTCTTATGCTTTTTCCCCTTTCAGCAGTGTTAGGAATCTAATGTAGAGACTCATGCATGCTAGGCAAGTGCATTGCCACTGAGCTACACCTGAGACCCAATTGTTTTGGATTATAATATACTCTAATAGGAAGTGCCAGCTTAGGCAGTATAAGTAGAATATGAAAATTAAATGCGAACTCATCAAATTAGTGAAATTTTACAAGGCAAGTAAATGAAAGATTCTGCCTAATTCATACAAACAGTACATAGTTTGTAATTGGCATATTGAAATGTAAAACAAATAACATCAAATACTAAATATATTGGTAAAAAGTCTTTAACACTTAACGTTAGTTTATTTTATAATCTGACCTATTACCATAAAATCATTTGTAAACATGTAGAGAATACTGTTCTTTATACCATGAAATAACATGATCCACTACCCATAAATTTCTTTCATGTTTTGTTAAAATATATCTACTAACAGAGCAGGGGAGGAGACTCAGTTGGTAAGAGCCCTCACTGCTCTTCTAGAGGAACTGAGCTTGACTCCTAGCAGCCACAGTTGGTGACTCACAGCCATCTGTCAATCCAGCTTCAGGGATTTGATACCCTCTCCTGGGCTCCATGGGCACGCACGCTCACGCTCACATCCCACCCTACTCCACAGCATGCAGACCCACTCATGTAATCAGAGATAAAATCTTAAAATATTTTTTGAGGAAACAATTCTTTAAAAATGATTTTTAAATATAATAGTTATTTAGTGTGTGTGTACATATGCACATGTGTATGTGCCCATAGTGGCTTGCACATGGAGGTGAGAAGGTGATTTGTGGAAAGCAGTCCTTTTCTTCCACCATGTGGGTTCCAGGGATGGGTCTCATGTCACCAGGCTTGGTGGCAAGTACCTTTATTTGCTGAGTCATTTTGTAGGGTCCATAGGTAAGTCATTCAAACCACTATCTTGAAATAGTTGTGTCTTAAATTAAAAGGGTCTCCTGGCTACTTAAAATAGGTACACTAATTTGTTTTAAATATCTTAGGTTTAAGGAACTGTTCAAATTGTGTTAAATGTTCAGCCAATATTCAAATGTGTCTTGCCCTGTGTTGGGGGCTAAGGAGAGAGAGCTAAGATTTCTTGATGTAGGCTGCAATTAAACTGTCGGTAGCATCCTGTTTATACTAACGCGGCAGCTATGTAAGACGGGGTGAGGGAAAACACTGCCTTTATATGGTTGATACAATTCAAATGAGACAGAATGCACTGCTGATGCCATCTTCTAGGACCTCCATCTACCACCATGCACAGATGCAATCAATCCTAATGAATAATTACTCAGACATCACCGTCTCGCAGGCATCATTTCTCTCTTGATATCTACTTTCTGGTGGTGGGGCAGGGTGAGGCTTGCCTTTGAGTCTCCCAGTACAGTTTGCTTGTGTTTGGTTGATACCAATGTTTTTGTGTGTCTGTGATGGTGCTTGCCATTTCTTTCACACTATGGTAGGGGAAGGGCCCGGAATTTGTTTCATTTCATCATCTTTCCCCCATAGTTAGCTTGAGGGGGAAGAGGGAAAGGAAGAGGAGAAGCCAGATTTGGAGTTGGGGGAAGTCACCTTTTGAAAAAAAAATGTTTCTGTGAATAGCAACTTTTGTTGATGTTCCACAGTCTCACAATGAAGCTACATTCTTTTCATTCTTCAATCATATTATATTTCCTATAGCAGGTTGATGGCCCAAACTCCATGTACTGTGAATTGAATCCCTAACTTAAGAGAAAATCCATTTTTTCCCTTGGACAGATGGCATAGTAGACACAGAGTCCCATTTTATGAGAGAAATGATTATTTCTTTTTCCTCTACTATTGAGCAGAGGTGAACAAGTCCTTGATGGACACAGGAGGCTTCTAGTTTCAGACATACACACCACAGCCTCAAACACGAAAGGAAATGCCAGAAACAAGCTGCTTTGACTTTACTGAGCATGGTAAATACAGATGGTTGTGGTACGCAATAGATCACCCTTTAAAAACAGAAGAGGTGTGCCACATGTCATTCATTTAGTGACACCAAAGGAAGAAAGAAATGGCTTAACAAAAAGAAAGAAAGGGAAAAAAGAATAAGCCAAATTTCCAACTATTGGCTCTTAGCCAGAAATATCTCATAAGAGATGAAAGCCAGCCTTCCTCATTATTCATTCCACAAAATAATCTACGGTTAAACGAGAGGCTTTTATATATGCTGTATGCGCTGTGTATTCTGCTTCCAGGTGGAGCCTGTTCCAGCCCTTTCTGTGGTTTCATTTGCTGTAGCTGATCCAACTTGAAAATGAATTGGAAGCCTGGCAACCCACCTTGGCAGGATCTGCTGTCTGAGGCTGGGGTGAAGCCCATTTCACACTCGCAGCGGTAAGCTCCGGGGACGTTCAGGCACTGGCCATTCTCACAAAGGTTTATGTTCTCTGCACACTCGTCGACGTCTGCAGAATAAGAAGTCATCTGTGTCATGTTCCAAACTTCCCAACACGTTTGTCTCCTTGCTCAAAAATGGTATCGGCTTCAGTGGCTGGAGTTGGGGTTCGTTACTATGAAGCACCAATTAACCCATGCGCTAGAGTGGGTCTGAGTTCTGAGATTGAAGCTCCCTAACTTACACACCTAACACTCGGCTATAATAGAGATGGATGGAGTTTCTCTCAGTCCTCCTTAATACCCACTGATGAATCGGTATTAAAAGCAGTATTAGTAGAAATGACCAAGAGCCCTGAGATTCCGCTCATTCATAGAAAAGCACAACAATGGACTTCCCTGCTTCCCTAGCTGAAGCGTCTTAGAGGAAATGAGAGATGCCATGGAAACAAAGCTTCCTTTCTACTACTAAAGTGTCACCAAAATATACAGACGGATACTTTTCAAAGGCCTTCAAGATGATTTACTTAATTCCAGGAAACAGAAAAGGGGAGGAGGACAGACGTCAGTGTGTCCTGAGCCAGGTGGCGTGGCCATCACCAGGCATGCAGTTTTCATTGAGGTCACTAGAAAAAAGTCCAGGCTGAGAGAGGCCAAAAGAGCTACAAGGGTCCCTCCAGGCCCCATTCTGAGTGTAGATGTGTTTGCCACCAACACCATTCTTTCTTTGAGTCTACATCCCTTACAAAGTCTGGGAAATATATATCAGCCAAGGCTCTACAGACAGGGAGTGTGAATCTGCACTTTGGCGAATTACAGACCTAGTCTTATAATTATGAGTTTAAAGTTTGAATGAACATCAGCTGGGAGACACCTTGCTTGTAAAGCAAAAAGTCATTTTCTTGCCCTAAAGGACGATCTAGTCTTACATATGGGTGGGATGAGACAACATTTCAACCTTGAGACCTGGGCAGCGGCGGGAGGGAAAGAGCAACCAGTGTGTACTGAAGCTTACGTGGTGGCTTCCTAAGTCCTCTGTGTCTTCTATTATCCCATTTAATCCTCTCAAAACTGGAGAAAAGCTAGTAAGACTCCAAAGAGGATAATAAGCAGCTTCAATGATCTCTCTTAGAAAGGGACATTATGCATCCCATCTTCAAGAACTGAAAAGTTCCCCCAGATCATCCACTTGGGGATAAAAAAATGCCGCCATGGTCACTATATCTATTTTAAAATGAGAAGAGCGCCCCCCCCCATCTTTGAAGTTCTGGTAGAATTCTGTGCTGAAACCCTCTGGCCCTGATCATTTTTTTGGAGGGGGAGGGAGAGGGAACTGGGATTGGTATGTAAAATGAGAAAGGATTGTTTTTTTAAAAAAAAATAAAAATGAGAAGAGCTGAGGTCACCCTGACTGCTCATGTAGGTAGGTTTACACTAGAGAAAGCAGCATAAACATTGTGAACCCAGGTGCCTTCCAAAACCCCTGTGTTTTTCTGATGGGTACTTTATCAAGTAGTAAGAGGTAACGATCGTCATTAACAGTACAGGAAAAGAGACACGTCATTACTTTAGAACGTCCTCATTCTCTGGAATCTTTTTCAGGTTTCTGTGTTTAAAGGATGATAAAGGTATGTACTCATTCACAGGTTGAATAGAAGCGCAGACAGTCATTTCTGTGTTCTTCACGGTTTTCTTAAAACAAGGAAAGCATATTTGGTGTCCTGAGATGGGCATATGGGAGCACTCCGCAGGTCTGTCACTCACCTGAGCAAGTAAAGCCATCTCCGGTGAAACCCTCTGAGCAGGCGCATCGGTAGGAACCCGGGGTGTTGACACACTGAGCATTTATGCTGCACTGGTGGGTTCCATTCGAGCACTCGTCCAGATCTGTGTGAGGAGCCAGCACGACAAAGAAGATCAGCAATGAAGATGGGACAAAGAAGATCCTAATGCAGGGCGAGGGTGGGACTTGCAAAAGCATGAGCCAGCCCAAACCGATTTTATTTTAGCTTATCTGGAAGGACATTACTCTAAAGCCCTCAGATTTTAGGTTCATAATCCAAAATATTCATATCATAACTGTGGCTCCAGCTACCAATTCAAGAAATGTATGACGTATTCATAAAACACTTAAAGGAATCTGGACTCAGATTTCATGCTGGCCTCCACCTATGGTGGCTCTTACTACTGATTCTCTTATCACTGTAAGACGATCTGTTTTGGTGATAGCATCGACGAGAGAGAGTCAGTGTAGAGTTCTAAATTAATTTTATAAGAAGGGAAGAGAGACATGGTTCTTTCCTTCATGGAATTTACAGCCTATTGGAAGGGATGCATGTCAAACACAGGAAAGAAAGAATGCTGTATTTTTCTAGAGACCATGAAGCAGGTTCCAGATAGAACCTAATCTGAAATTCAGGGAAGAAGAAAGAACCCACTGAAGAGGTAACTTTTAATCAACTTCAGACTCCCTCTTCCAGGGATGAAGGAGCCTAACTTGACGGAATAGAAGGAGAGAAGGGTGTTTCTCATAGAGAACAGTGGAGAGAGGGCCACTCAAGAGGAAAAGTACAGAATGTGGCCTTCGTGGCAGGGGGAGTGAGTGGCAAAGCACAGCACAGGGGCCAGGGCAGGGGACAGTGGAGCTAGGGTGGAGCTAGAAAATGCTGCAGGGACTTGTAAACCTTGGAGAGGAAGCTGGGGTTTCTCCTAAATTTGAAGAGGTGAATGCCAGTGTGAAGAGAGGCTTAAGATTCTGCATCTAAAGAATAAGTGGCAGGAGGATGGGTGAGCGAATGTGGGGGAGGGAGGGGGAGTACAAAAGGGAAAGGGAAGAGGGGAAGGGGTGGGGCGGAAGGGGGCAGAGAAGAGGGAAAGGAGGGGAGGGAACAGGAGGAGGGGAGAGCAGAAGAGAGGGGACTGAGGTGTGGGGGAGAGAGGGAGGGTAGGAAATGACTCAGGAGGGGGATGAAGATGGAGCCCTGGTGACTGCACCCTCTAATGCCTCATCTCGGGGCAGGCAGTCTTGGGATGGTTGGCCAGACTGACAGATGGACATGAAGCACATAAAAAGGAAACTAAGAGAAAAATAGGAGGCACATGGGACAAGAAAAATGGCAACGAGGACAGGCCTGCCTGTACAGTCATGAGATTGTATGCTAGTGGGTGTGGCTGGCCTGGAAATCGGTTTATGGTCGGCCTGAGGAGGCTGACCTAGGGGGCCATATAGCAAATCATTTGCCAACTATGACAATACACATTCTGCAATTGGCTTTAAATAGTTGACAAGTATGAAATATCTGGCTGGAGAGCCAAGCTTTACTCAAATTAATTTTCATTACCGGTAAGAGATATTAAAGGTTTTTTATTTAATCCTTATTATGGGCCTATAAGCTTTTTTCTGAGAAGTCACCATGGGGACCTCAGATGGCTTTTTTCCCCTCTCCTTCTTCTATTTTAAATTGACCTGGGTAATGCTTACCAGCTGGAAATATTCTTTATTGTCACAGTATGGACATATTAAACAGCTTCATGAATGACACCCAGAGTATAATCCAGTCCCCTGCCTCAGGGCTATACAGTATTATTAGGCTTCAGTTCAAGAGTTATAGAACCTAGGGAAAAAGATTTCCCTAGTCTCCCTTTTTCAAGTTAGCCTTCTTGTAATTCAACAAAGATACTTAGCTTTGCCTGCAAGGACAGCCTTAATACTAAGAACTGTCCACTTCCTCCCATCTTAAGGCCATGTGAAAAACCCCTTTGTTTCCACCCTGGACTTCACTGGCTCTCAAACTGCACTGATTACTCTATGGAAAGACTGGGAAAACACATTAGCTGTTTTTCATGTTACAGCTGTTTAGATCACTGGCTGCACATCAAATGATTTTTTTTTAACTGAGCAACATGCATGAAAAGGCAGATGCCAAAGCATCCTGTTGTAATTTGACCATTTATATTAAAGCTAAGGAAACACTCAGACAGGAATTATCCCTGCAACCAAAGATAGCTTTGATTTATGAGAGAATAAATAAAAAGCGAAGAGGATGTTCCCATTGGAGTGTTGGTCAGCATGTGTGCAAGGAAAAACCACGCGGAATGCTGGTCCTTAGAGAAGGGTTTTCCTCTTTGCAAACTCACCAATACATTTGATGCCATTTCCCATCCATCCTTCTCGGCAGCTGCACTTGAAGCTTCCGGGGACATTCAGACATGAGGCATGCATGTCGCAGTTGTGGGCACCAATTTCACACTCATCCACATCTGAGAAACCAGAGTTAAAAAGGAAAAGATGAAGCATGAGCTAATTAAGTCTACTTTCTAGCACGTTTCTGTAAGACAACAATTTAGGATAAATGCGGGGCTTGTACGGAGAAACACTGACACCGCTTTTGTCTCTAATTCGTTCTTCACTCAGGTAAGACATAAGACTTTATGATCATGACCAAACAAGTCCTTCTCTCCAAGAACTTGCTGGCCACTTCCTGATGGGCATAGAAAGTGCAGCTGTTGTCCCCTGGGGTGAGTGGCAGCCCCCACAGGTTGCGAAGGCCCATTCAAAACTCCGTGGGAAGGATATAAAGACACATTTCAGGAGAGATTTTTGAAAAAGACTTTACTGTTCCTTCCTATTAATATTTATCACATATTTATCATGAAGTTAAGAATGAACCTGATTAAAAAAACAAAACTCCACCCTTCATTTTAAAAGTCAATGCTCCAATGTAGATGGGGTTAGAATGTTTGCTTGGCATGTGTAAACACCTAGGATTAACTTCCAGCATCACACACACACACACAATCAAAGCTACACATATACTCAGAGCTTTTGTAAATGGTCACTTACATGTGTGCTTTTGTTTTTTCTTTCTTATCTGAGAACATGTAAACAATGGTCTCTTCAGATGTGGCCTGAAAGGGAACCAATGCTCACCAGCCTGTGTTTATGTTCACAAATATTACACAGAAACACATATATGTAATCTATGCAGTCGTGTGCAGCTTAAAAACATTTTGATCAATGGCAAACCATGTACATGACAATGGTCCCATAAGCTTATAATGCCTGGACATGTGGCTGTGCTGGAATAAGTATACTTTTGATGCTAACATGCGGCTGAATTCATCTAAGGACATGTTTCTTGTGATGTATGCCTTCTGTAAAGCAATGCACAGCTGTGTGACTGTGTTTATACATAACATATACACTTGTGTACCACTGTGTCAATTTGGCTTCCTAAAACTTTCTAGGATATGATTCGTATCTGTTCTAGCTGCTCACTGACTACTGGCTGCCACTGCTGAACTGATACTGAGCACACACTCCTGGCTTCCATCCCCTTTGCTCTTAGTAAAGTCTTGCCCTCGTTCCTCATCATCTGCCTTCTCCTGGAGGGGAAGCTGAAGCTTTCCCTGTAGCCCGAGCTTCTCACTGCAGCCTTGAACAAAATGCTATACAGGGACCTAAATGTTAGCATTCAGGAGACAACTAGCCAGACCATTATTAAGATGTTTCCTGGTCATATCTGTATGCTATGGGATAAAACTAAATAGTAAAAACCGGAGTCAGGAGGTGAAGGAGTGAAGAGAAAAAAAGGAGAGAGGTACTGGTGGGGGAGGAGAGAGAGTATAAAAAAAGAAACCATGGGGGTAAGGCAGTAAAAGTCTAAATAGAACCTAAGAATATATTATCAGTTTAACATTGTAAACTAAATGAAAACTTGGATCCTTTAAGACAGTGGTTGTAACCTGTGTGTGTCGCAGCCCCTTTCGGGGGTTGAATGGCCCTTTCACAGGGATTCCCTAAGACCATTGGAAAACACAGCTATTTACATTATGATACATAATAGTAGCAAAATTAAAGTTATGAAGTAGCGATGGGTGGTGATATTTTGCTCTATCAAATAAAGCTTGTCTGGAGATCAGAGCGTGGAGTTAGCTAACCAGAGAGGGCAGGCAGTGGTGGCACAGACCTTTAATCCCGGCACCTGGGAGGAGGAAAAAGGAATCAATATGACTAGGCAGAGAGAAGAAGTGATAAAGCAGGGTGGAGACAGGAGCATGGCCCCTTTTCACCTGAGAAGTTGGTGAGGTGAGAGGTAGCTGTGGCTTGCTCCTTTGTCTTGTTTACCTTTCTTCATTTACCCCGATATCTGACTCTGGGATTTTATTATTAAGACCAATTAGTATTCACGCTACATCAACAAAAATAATTTTATGGTTGGGGGGGTCACCCCAACATGAAGAACGATTTTTCCTTCTTTACGTGGGCCCTCCATCTGGGCTGTAACCAAGCCGAGGAACTGAATGTGGCTGCAGGACCCACCAGAAGCAGGGCAGACATGGCCCACTCCTTCCTACCGGGTGACTCTGGCAGTGTGCACCTCAGACATGATGCATGGTAAAGGTAAGAGTCAGTTACATATCACATGACATATCCTGGTGGACTGACCTGAGAATGCATGGGCCCAAGGACACTGAATGCTGAAGTGATGGTTGCTTTTGAAACCTGTGAAGCTGAAGTCTAGCAGATATGGGGCTGAGCCCTACCTGTGCATCCCGTGGTCCCCTTCTTCACTGAATAGCCCAGTTGACAATGGCAGATGAAAGAGCCCTTCGTGTTCTCACACTCCCCAAACATGCAGATGTTGGGATTCAAGTCACACTCATTCACATCTGGAAAACACATGTTCTGGTTACCGCTATCACATTAATTTAAAAGCCACCTTTTAATCTGAATAACACGGTACTGAAATAAACAGATAAAATTGAAAATGCGGTCTCCTTGAAAGACTTGTATTGCAGGTAAGTACTATGTGCCTTTAAGGGTGTCTGAAATAATTCTTTTTCAGATTTTACAGTTCTGGCAATGGCTCAGATTTGCAAAGTAACAGTGAAATAAGTCTTCTTTCTCTGTGGATGTGTATTCATGCATGTATCAAACTCTCATTTGCTGGAGAGTGACATGCTGCCTTCTGGACATGACACGGTTATCACATGCATGACCACACAGCAACTGTGGTTACTTGTACAAGATCAACCCAACTAAAACTGAAACATAGATGTGGTAGGTGGTCTCCAGGACCCAGCTCCAACTGAGGAGCTATGGTCGGTAGACAGTTGCTGAAGGAGAGAGAACCATTCTTTTTGGAGGACCCCTGGTAGTGGATGGCCCTACACCCAAGCACATAAGGACAACACTAACCAGACTCAGTGGGTTATAAACAAACAAACAAACATGCAGTGGGAGGGAGACATGTTTGAGGAGATGTGGGAAGAGAGGGAAATGGGGTAGTCATTATATTTCACTCTGTACGATGGTCTCAATAACAGAGAATACTAAAGAATTGCCATTGACTTCTGATACTCACCAATGCACGTTTTCATGTCCATTGAAGCCATGAAGCCATCGTAACAGAGGCAGCGGTACTCCCCAGGAATGTTGGTACATTGGCCACCATCACAGACGTCAGGATTGCTTTCACACTCATCGATATCTGATGACACAAAGTTAACGCCCAGTGAAAGCAAGAATGGCTTTCCTCAGTCACAAACACATTTCCTCCATTCGGCTCTCTGCGACCAAGTCTGGAGCCACATTTGTAGCAGAGCAACTGTAGCATGCGCATTTTGTGTATCTTTTCTGTACCTGCACATGATCTCCCATCTGGCATCAGTGCATACCCCTCACTGCAGCTGCACTCGTAGCTTCCTTCCGAATTGGTGCACTGGGTGTCGCAGCCGCCATTCATGATCATACATTCATCGATATCTGTGCAGATACCACGCGCACGTTAGATGCCAAGTAGACACTCATACAAAGGAATGGTTGCTGCATCTTCTTTTCAAACAGATGATGCTTGAGTAGCTTTGGATTTGTCTTTATACTATTGGTACTGATTAAGTTTATACCATTAATCTCCCTTAACCCCTTTCACTTCCTTTTATATAGCATTCTATTTAGTCCACTGTCCGAAGAGGAAAGAACCCAGACATATAACTACTATGGAGTTTGGAGTACTATTTATGATAAGAACAGTGGGGTTTCTGCAAAATCAACAAACCATCTGACCCCTGCTTGCATTCATTCCCAGTACAAAGTACCCTCATAGGCTTTAGGACATATCGGATGCCAAAACTCGATGGTCTGAGGGATGGGAAATGCAGACCTGTGTGGCTTACCCTTACCTATACAGCCCTGGCGGTCTGGTGTGGCCTGGTATCCAGGATTGCAAGAGCACTGGTAGGCTCCGATCATGTTCACACATTTGCCATTTCTACAGAGATTGTCGCTCAAGGAGCACTCATTGATATCTATAAAAGACAAGCAGAATTATGCTTTATGCCACAGCAAACTTAGAAGAGCCTTTAAGAGCAGGCTTTACCAAAGAGGTGCCGCCTGAGTAGGGAACAAGACAAACTGGGAGGTTTGGTGAAAATGCTGGTCCCTGTTCACTTATTTCTGACCCCAGAACTTCCTGCTGTGTTAGAAGCATTCCCTTATCTGTCTATAGTTTCCAAAATGGAACTGCATGTTCTACTAGACCTTGAAATGTATATAACATAATTGAGCAATTTTTAATGTTATTTAATTTTATTTACAATTACATAGACACATGCAGCTAGCCATTGGCATCACATAGTGTATGGACAGAGTGTGTGCCATAAATGAATCTTATTATTATTTATTTTACTCCATGGGTTTACACTGGTGTGTGCATGTGGTCTTTAAAAGCTGTTCAAGGGCTTCCTACAGAACTTGAGCTATCCTGAGGGAAGATTCTGGTTCCAGAGGACAGAGTTAGGACAGTGAAGACTCTCACATGTTTGCTTTCGTCAAGCTGTTTGTGTGCCTGGGTATGTGGGCCTTCAGTCCACAACTGTTAGTTTAAAACAATCTGCCCTTATGAGATGGGCAATTGCTTTAATAAAAACTCAGGCAAAATATGTGGAAGAAATCATTAAATTTCTAGAGAACACCCAGACATGGCAGAGTGATCCATTTCCATATTCAAAATGCTCATCAGAAGGAATATAAGTCAGACACAGTGACTACTGGATATAATGAGAAATTATTTCAGACTCACACAATTACCTAGAAGATGATGCTACATAAATTTATGTTTATAGTCCCTGAATACAGATATTACAAAACCTTTATTTTATAATATAAATTACTCTTTTGCAGGGCAGTTTTCTCAACTGTAGGGTTGATAAACTCTAAGCTATGACAAACTAGATGCAGGAACAGGTTCCTGCATCACTATCTTGCAGCATGTCCAACCACGAATTCTTCAGTCCCCAGTGTAAAGTCATCTTTTGCACTATTATCAAAATAAAAATATTTAAAAGTTTAAATTCATCTGACTGAAACGTGTCTACTTAATATATTATTTAAGGCTTATTTTATGTACTGGCACAGAAATCTGTCTGGCTTATGAATAAATACATGCACATTGTCAAGCTGTGCTCAAACAGTTCTGAGGAAGGTGCTTCCTGGCTAAGTCTGTGCCGGACGCATGTGTACTAGAACACAGCAACCCTATGGATGGATTTACAAGTCAGCAGCGGGAATGGGCAAAAGCCCCAACACTTTGCTATCACCTTTGCTGTCCTTCTGAACTTGGTGCTAGTAGAAGACCTTGAGGCATGAGGTGTCAAGGGAGCTCTCATGATCTGATGTGGGTGTGTAGACCCTGGGTGAGGTGTGGACTCTGACTGACTAGGGGAACGGGTGTGTGGACAGAACACGGAATGGGTGTGTGGTAGAACAACCACCAGGAGGTGTCCTAGACAGCTTACTCACCATCCTGCCTGGACAATGGAACCCATGGCTTTGCATAGAGGTCTTTACTTGGAAAGCAGCCCAATGCTCAACAGTCTAGAAACTAGATATGGAGAATTTGGATTTCCAGGTTGTAATGAGCCACAGAATCACACATCCATCAGAACTGGCTCCTGATATTTATCCATTGTGCTCATTGGATTTCTTTACGAAGGGGAAAAACTCACCCACACAGTCCTCACGAGATGGTGACAGCTCATGTCCCAGTGGGCAGTCACACTGAAAGCTGCCCTCAGTGTTCACACAGGTGCCACCCCTACAAAGGAGAGGGTTACGTTCACATTCGTCAATGTCTGAAAGGTAAAAACGTGAGATCCATTGAAGAACTCGGAGGAAAATACGTTTACATATATAGTACAGGAGAAGTGGGATTAGGAGGCAGGTGTGCGGACCAAACATCCAATCAGAAGTGGGACAAGTTTTACTTTTTGTTTCAATATGAAAATTATGAATTTTCTATTCTCAATACAGTAAACCATTAAAAAATTTTCATGTACAATATAATCTGTTCATAAGAGGTTACTTATACAAAATTTACTTTGTCACAATAAACTAAGAGTTTGTATGTCGTTGTCAGTCACTTAGCATTTATAGCTCAAATCCAACTGAAAAAGAAATCCTAAGACTCCTAAACGATTACAGTTAGGAGTGTCTAATCTGTAATCCATGGTTGCTTACAGCCCAAATCAGTCATGAGTGCAGATCAGCACTCTATCAACAACAATGCCCTTTGTAATGTGAAACAGTTGTACCCCTGAGAGTGGCAACATCTTATGTGCTAAGTTCCACAAGTCACTCATATGACATAGTGGCCTAAACATTCTTCAGTATCACAGCTACAAGGCATAGTTCTCACGGGACTGGCAAGGCAGGACATAAATTGGAGGTCACCACAATGCTACCCATTTAAAATAAACCATCCTGGGAAGTCTGTGTATTGTTTCCAGTCTGACGACGGTTATTTTGTCTGTCCTTGACAGCTCTCAGCCTCACTACACCTCTGGTCAAGGGTGCTGCCATGGCTCTGAAGCCAGCCAAGGTACAGCAGCCCAGCCTGCATGAGGCTGGTGTCCTAGCCAGCCAGGAAGGTCTGGCCGAGCTTACCCATGCAATTCTTCATCATCATGAAGCCGCTCTCGTACCCCTCAAAACACTCGCATTCAAAGCTGCCTGGCGTGTTGACGCAGATGCCACTGCCACAGAGGTCAGGAGAGATCCTGCACTCGTCGATGTCTGCTCCCCGTGTTCAAGAGAAAGAAAAACACAGAACGAGATAAGAGAGTGCTGGAGGCACGGGGCCTTCCATGTCAGGGGCTGCGGTTCTGAGACTTGGGAAACCAGGACTGAGAGGAGGAAGAAATGTTCTGAGATCAGGTGGAAGGGGAAGTTGTCTCCTTCATAAGGCACATTCCTTTCTCCAACTGCCAAAACTGTCATGGCCAACTGGCAGGTGGGGCGTGTGTGTCTTTGAGTTCTGAAATGTGGCCTTCTCTTTGCGGCTGAGATGTCATCATAGACAACGGACCAAGCCACTCCTCTGCAAGGCCCAAGTGGAGAGGCAGTGTGCTCACGTGAAAGGAAGACCCAGCGAGGCGTGAGACTGTTCATTCTACTCCTCCAACCAAAGGAGCATGGGCACCTGGAACCCTGATGCCAAGAGGGCTGGCTGGTTGGCAGGACACAGACAGGCCGCCTCCAAGGCAGACACAGCACACCCCTCAAGCCTGAGCCTGTGGGCATAGCAGGGCCTTGGAGCAAACCCACAATGTGATCTGTGCTCCATTCAGCTGAGAAATGCTTACCAACTTTAAAAAAAGAGAGAAATCACGTGTTTGTGTTTTTGCTATGTTTTCTATATTCCAGTCATAGTACCTGCACTCTGAAAAAGTTTATGAGAAACCGCTCATACCTGTAGCGTATTTTCAGTACTGAAGTTGGATCGACACAAAATATGTTTAAGGAAACAGGAGCCATTAAAAAAAGTCACAAAGAAATGTTTCTGCCGCTATCTTATCGTATGTTAAAACATTTATTGGTGTATCAAGGCAGGGCCTTCTATGTCTCTGACTGCCCTGGAATACCAAGTCATCCACAGAGATCCACCAGCCTCTGCCTGGTGAATGCTGGGATTGAAGGCGCACGCCAGCACACCAGCCTCATTGTGTCTTGATGAACTAAAGTTTGAAGTCTTGCAGTAAAATCCGTGGACAACTTCTGCATTTCCGGCCAAGCGTTTGTAATAAACTGCATGTCATCAAACAGAAACATTCCTAACTTCATCTATTCTCAAAGCAAAGAAGTTAAGAATGTCATCTGCAGGTGAGGAAAATAAATCAAAACACATCTTTCACAAACTAAAACAATTGCTAGAATATTCTTCAAGTTGATATAACAGGCACAGACCCTTAATAGCTATATTCTTTAGTCTTCACATATTTTGAGGATCATATTTTCACATCAAAACAACATTTTGTGTTATTTTGTAGCTCTCAAAATTATTTGGAGAACTGGATTTTAAGTTCAGTAAAAGATAGTAATAATAATGAGAGAGAAAGGGGGGGCGTATATTCTCACTGAGAAGATGGGGTTTTGAAGGCTGTATACTCACTGCGAAGGCAAGAAAGCTAGGGTTTATTAATGGAGAGAAGCCATCTTACCTGTACAGTTTCTCTCCTCCATGTCCAGGGCGAAGCCATTATTACAGCGGCACTTGAAGCTTCCGATGGTGTTTCTGCACTTCCCGTGGGTGCACATCCCAGGGAACGCTTTGCACTCGTTGATATCTGAAAGCAGAGTGAGGCCTAACTGTGGAGCTGGTTGACAGGAATGAGTCCTTTTATTGCCTTAACTTAAAAATCTATCACCGTGGGCAATAATCATGCAGCCTTGGACAGGGATGGCTCCT
Organism: Ellobius talpinus; assembly: GCA_001685095.1. NCBI lineage: Eukaryota > Metazoa > Chordata > Mammalia > Rodentia > Cricetidae > Ellobius > Ellobius talpinus. The sequence continues at coordinate 22,839 of LOJH01000780.1, forward strand.
GGGGTCTGCAGTGACCACAGAGATGGCACAGAAAACGTGTCCATCGTGGATAAGGTTCTCCACCCTCAACTGAGTCTCGTTCCTCTATACCTGGCTGTTGCTTATGAAGAACAGTGGGGACAGGGATCTCTCTGCTGATGAGGACCTGGGCAGGTCTACCTCCCCTCAAGCCATGCCAAAGGAAAGGAGAGGGCCAGAGAAAGAAAATGATGAGCATCCAGTTTCCCAGATTCCTATCAATACCGTCTTTTACATGTAATTTATAGTTTCAGACCTTAGGTTGGCCACAAAAACAAAACCCATCTAATTTACATGGGAAGTAGAAAAAGACAAGATTTTCTGAGCAAATTGGGAAGGTGGGGATCATGGGAGAGGGTAGAATGGGAGGGGGGACAACGAGAGGGGAGTGAAGAAAAATATAGCTCAATAAAAACAATTAAAAAAAGACACACACACACACACACACACACACACAAGAAAAGAAAACTCATTCTCAGAGAGCAAAGAGAGAACCCTGGTAGTGTGGCAGGCCAGGGACCAGCTTGCAGTTACCTTTGTAAAATGGACGCCCAGTGAGGATGTCCCCTCTGTTAGCAAAGCCTGGGCCCCGGGGGCACAACGTCTCATATTCCTTGGTTCCAGGCTTGGGGCATTCTTCACACTCCGTGCCCCAAGCTGCCCCAACTGCACAGCAGCAGGCGTCCATGCGGAACTTCCCAGGAACAGGGTGGATGCATTCATCCTCATCCCACTTCAGGAAGCACTGTTCCAGGCGGATATCTGCATGGAACGTGCAAACACAGACTGAGCCCAAGTCGGAACACTCACTGAAAGCCCCTCTACTGCATCTGTTCAGCGACTTAGACACTGTGCGCCTCAGGCTACCTGCACTCAGTTAAAACTCTCACATCTCCTAAAAATCCTTTCTTCCTCAATGGCAGTGTTGGGTGAAGCTAGCTCAAGAAAGCAGTGCATGATGGTAGGCCTGGAGGCAGACTTACAATGAGAAATCTGTCACCGCCTTGAATGGATTCCATGGTGACAGTCATTGAGGAAGAGTGAAAGTGGGCTCTTAGCAGATTGTTTGACTCTCACAAGGAACCCTAAAAAGCTCTCCTGACGACAAAGCTCTTCTGTATCCTAGCCAATGATCATGGTCTTGCATTTTCCTCATCAGAAAAAGAATTTTAATGATGGACTCTTCTTTTTCAACAGCTTAAAGTCATTTTATAGCATTCCTGATAGGGTCTAATAAGCCCTGTTAGGGTCCAGTCAGTCCTGTGAGGGTCCAGTCAGCCCTGTTAGTGTTCAGTCAGTCCTGTTGTTAGGGTCCAGTAAGCCCTGTTAGGGTCCAGTGAGTCCTGTGAGGGTCCAGCCTGTCCTGTTAGGGTCCAGTCAGTCCTGTGAGGGACTAGTCAGCCCTGGTAGGGTCCAGTCAGTCTTGTTAGGGTCCAGTCATCCCTGTGAGGGTCCAGTAAGTCCTGTTAGGGTTCAGTCAGTCCTGTTGTTAGGGTCCAGTAAGCCCTGTTAGGGTCCAGTCAGTCCTGTGAGGGTCCAGCCTGTCCTGTTAGGGTCCAGTCAGTCCTGTGAGGGTTCAATCAGTCCTGATAGGGTCCAGTCAGTCCTGTGAGGGACCAGTCAGCCCTGTTAGGGTCCAGTCAGTCTTGTTAGGGTCCAGTCAGCTCTGTGAGGGCCCAGTCAGCCCTGTTAGGGTCCAGTTAGTCTTGTTAGGGTCCAGTCAGCCCTGGGAGGGTCCAGTCAGCCCTGTTAGGGTCCAGCCTGTCCTGTTAGGGTCCAGTCAGTCCTGTTAGGGTCCAGTCAGCCCTGTGAGGGTCCAGTCAGCCCTGTGAGGGTTCAGTCAGACCTGATAGGGTCCAGTCAGCCCTGTGAGCATCCAGTCAGTCCTGTTAGGGTCCAATTTGCCCTGTGAGGGTCCAGTCAGTCCTGTGAGGGTTTGGTCATAAACAGCATCCTTGGTCAGATGCATCCTTGCTGCAGCCCATTTGCAACTTGGTAAAACCTATTGATTTTGCTTTACTAAAACATTATGTTTTTACTTCAAGGGGGAGTTGTTCTGTTATTAACAAATTTTGGATCTGGGTTTTCTCCTGAACCACATAGACCCATTAGCTTCTTCACTATAAAGGGGCCAAATCATTTGATTAATCATTTAAAATGAAGGAACATTTTCCTCTTAACTTCAAACAACACCAAACTGTATGTTAGGGCTTAACCCGAATTACTCAGAGACTCAGAGATGCAATGAACATCCAGAAAACAGGTTGAACCAGTATGGTCCATAAGGCAATATGCTCATGTGTAGGTCAACAGAGTGATGGCAGAGCTACAGTCCCACACTGCCTAGTGGCAAAAATGGGTTCAGAAAAGAATGTTTAGCTAAATAAAATCATTCTTTTGGTGAAAGGATCCTGAGATATGACATCACCAGTGAGCTTGAAAACCACTTCACACAGGCCAAGGTCTTCCCTGATGGAAAGGTCGCTAAAGCAATGAAACAAGTTTACTGTTTAAGTTATTGTCAATACTGAGTTTTTTGATTTCTCCACCAAAAAGGTCACATCCGTATTGGCATCCATCTTCAATCTTGAGTTACATACATTTTCAAGAATCAAAACTGAGAAAAATGTACTTTTGAAGAGCAAGCACGTCAAAGTTTTGTTTTGAGTCTTCCATGCAGTGTCTTCATTAATGTGAAGCAAAAGTCACACACTCTGCCACTTCCCAGTGTGGAAGTGGGAAGCTAGCACGGCTTCCCAAACACTGGTTTCTATGAGTTGGCGTCACCTGGCACAGACACTAGGGAAGGAAGGATCTTCATGACATGTGAAGAATTTAGTTAAGCACAGGGAGTATGGGGACCACTGAAGCAATCTGTTCAGAAGTCATGCTGTGAGAAACCGGAAGACAATGATATGTGAGCTAAGTATATACAGAGTCTTTATATCTAGGAGACTAGTTCTGTGCCTCTACATTCATATCAGTATTTACACCAGGAATGGAAATGACATGGGCAGCAAAAGATGCGTAAACACTTTGAGTGGCTTGCAGACAAACTACAGTGTAAACCTGAACCCCAGCGGCATGTGCGCATGGAAGTGTGCTGCTCCCCTTCTTTCTCTCCTTCGTTCCCTTTCTCCCTTGTCTCTTAACCCCTGTCTTTTTCCCTCTGGGGCAAATAAATCTCCTTGGAGCTGAGAACTTGGTCTTGGAGTGTCCTGTGCCAACTTCAGTCTTTTCAAAAACTTTACTACTCCATAGCTTACTGGGAAAAGTTACCTCTATAAGGAAAAGTGTTGCTTACATAGAACACAAAATAAATGAAAGTTTCTTGGTTTTGTATTATGAAATTCAAATTCAGACAGCGATGACCCTGACAAAGGCTGAGGCCAAACCACCACAGGTACAGTGTTGATAAAGAATCTGTGCATTTGAGATCTTTAGAAAACAAAGCTGAGGAAAACTCTTGAATGGTGGTAGAGGGGGGAGCAGGATGATTGACACACCTTTGTACCTCCCTTCCCCCTTTATCTGGAAAGTACAGTTGCAGTGAGGTGGTACATGCTAACTTTAAATTCTAGGTTCAAAATGTGCCTAGTTTTCTTCTATTAATATAATGGGACTAACTCAACTTGTCTAAAGTATCAGAAACTAAAGCTTAAATGCTCGTTTTTCTTTTTAATTATAAAAGTATGCTTTAAACAGAAACCTCTTTAATAAAGCACATATTTTAATATCTTGGAGTGATTTTCCTCTCAAGCAGTATCTCATTTAAAGCAAATGTCTCCAGTACAGACTCCGGTTTTGGACTGGCCCAGAGGACAGGGAGCTGATGGTTAGCGCCATGTATGTGGACAGGAAAGTATGCATCTTACCCAAACACACGCGGCCAGTTCCATCCAGTGTGAGGCCTTCAGGGCATTCACAGTGGAAAGAGCCTTTGCTGTTGACACAGCGTCCATTTGGACAGACGCCAGGAAACACCTCACATTCATTAACATCTGTGGGGAAACGCGGCAAGCAGAAGGATAAAGACGTTACAAATAGCAAAAGCAGGTGTAGCCTCATTTCCTGTGTAGCGAGGGCATTCAATCTGCAACCCGGTGGTGTGGGTTATTACTTTGGTTAAAGCAAAAATATTCCACTGCGCAGCCATCAGCTTTCCCGGGCACCAGCTGTGCAGATGACCACGGCCTTGCTGTCCATAAAAGCGCAGCCCAGACATGCTCCTTTGCCAGCTGTTCTATACCTTGAAGGCTGGGGACTTCCTTATGAACTGACTGTATAAAGAGGAGAAATGGGAACCTTGAAGCTGTTTCCCGAGAGCACTGTATTGATTACACTGAGCTATTTTAACTGAAATCTCAAGGGTCTTGAAAAGATCGACTAGCTTCTTGGGAGCCAACAGAGAATCGGCACGCTTCTTTAAGGATCTGTTCCATTCCAGCATTGCACCCACCTTCGCAAGTCACACCTTTGATCCTGGCAAACCCTCTTGGGCAAGCTGCATCTGTAAGAACGGGGCAGGATTTTACTTCGTTATTAAAAGAAAAGAAATACATTTGCCAGGCTCAGTGGGAAGGAATTAAAATTGGCAGCTGGGGGGCAGAGGCTGAGGACTGGTTGCCTTCAGTAGGAAAGCTCCCTCTTGCAGGTCAACCAGCGTTGACTCAGATTGCAGCTGCTTCTCCCACAACGCCTCGCTGCTCAAACTGACAAATGAATTAAAAGCAGATGAATCAAAGCCTCAAGGACAAGGCCATCCTGTAATCCTGGGACGCATCCAAATGAGGACCCAGGGTTTGAGCCAATTCTCCTTTCACATCTAAGATACTTAGGAGGTCTGCTCACACTTAAAGGAAAACTCAAACTGTACATTTCTAAAGGAGAATGAAGTCCACCTGGGAAGACATTTTTGGAGAGAAGACAACAACAGTCTTCCTCATTACAGACACACTGTGACAATGGACATCCGTTGACTCAGAGATGACGTTCCAACCAACAGCTCAGAGGGCCAGGTAAAGTGCCTACCTAGCTCACAGCGCTCACAGGGGCTCCCCCAGGCAGCTCCAAGAGTGGCACAGCATTCGGACTTCAGGGTGGCCCCATTAATGTTCACTTCACAGCGGTTGTCCTGGATGTTGAGCCAGCAAGTCCCTTTCAGGCTGTCTGAAAAGGAATCGGAGAGGTTGGGAAGCTCTTACCTGGGAAGAAAACTCTCTGACACCAAAGGGATTTGTTACAGTGGAAAAAGATACAAGAGTATTAATTCTTAAAGTCATTTTGACACTACATTCTTTGAACATACTGACATGCGCCTGTATTTGAATGCTGCGTAAGACAAATACTGAACTGCACTATCCCATACAATGTGGCCATTAACATGATTGTATCTACTAATAAGCTATAGAGAAATAACCACTATTGCCCTAGGGTTCATTCTGGTACTAGGAATATGGTACATTGCCATGACAACACCATCAGGTGGAAAGGAAACCTCTATGGTATGTGCTTTCACAGTTAAGAACAAATATATATCATTTTCAATATTCCCTTGTTCAATTCCTCATTGAACAAGCCAGTCAAACTCTAGATTCTATTCTAGAAGAGCCAGTATTTCCCTAACCGTGGACATTTATTTGATTAATAACTTGGAAAAAAATCTGAAAAAAGGGGGCCCAAAGATGACAAATGTATGATGATAACACATAAAGGTTATCATCATCCAGTCATCCCTTGGTCTTTCAAGGAATGTTTGCTTTTCGGTACATTTGTCCTGAATTCTTATCTTTAGCTTTAGCTCTATTGCTAAAACTAATATATACTTATGTATCATCAATGATTTGAGAGCATAGAGAAATATAAATAAGATATAAAAATTGCCTAGAAATAAGAAAGCCCGAGATAGCTACTCCTAATTGTTAAACTGTTTCCATATCTCATTTAGCTGTCTTTAAATAGTAAAATCCTAGTGAGCGACCATGGAAATCGAGCTTGTGACCCCACATGTATTAAAGGGAATGGTCATGTATTAAAGGGAAGCTTTGGGCAGAATAACAGATTTTAACTAAACAAAGAGCAAATGACAACTGATTCTGAAGCAATGGTAGTGAATTTATTCCAAACTGACAGGGCCACTAGTAACTGCCTAGACAACTGCGTGTTTAATTTTCTTTGTATAGTTGTGGCTTTCAGTTAAGTGTGCACAATACGGGCAATAGAGGTCAGGATGTGCTGCTAAGAAATCTGAACTCATGACAGTTGCTGCAGATGAATCTGAAAACAAGCCCTTAAGAACATATCGCTGCACACAGCTGAGGGATATCCAAGTGTATTCCCACAGAAGGTATTGGAATCTCATTTAATTCGATTTGCAAACCTTTACTTCTAAATTCTACAATAAAGCAAAAACAAAATTGATTTCATAAATCCAGAGTGGGAACTAGGAGAAAAGTAATTACAATGCCTGTGTATATCACAAGAAGTTTCCATGGCCCAAATCTTTTGGTAGGGATTAAACTAAAGGAACAATTCTTTCCTTGACCTATTACAAAAAGTTGTGGACAAGAATGTGGGAGGGCTGGGTGAAAATGTATGAGGAATTCAGAGTGTGGGCAGGGCTGGATGAGTGTGGGAGAAGCTGAGGGTTTGGGAGGAGCTGGGTGAAAGGGTGGGAGAAGCTGAGGGTGTTAGAGGAGCTGGGTGAGGGTATGGGAGGAGCTGGGCAGGTGCTTTCTTTTTCCTTTGTCTTTGCTTTTTCCTTTGGGCAGTGTTCAGTTTGGCAAAAATCTAAGCCTAACCCTAACCCTAACCTAACTCTAACCCTAACTCTAACCGTAACCTAACTCTAACCCTAACCTAACTCTAACCCTAACACTAACCCAGCCCTAACCCTAACCCTAAGCTAACCCTAACCTTAACCCTAATCCTAACCTAACCCTAACCCTAACCTAACTAACCCTAAATCTAACCCTGTGCTGGGATGAAATACATTACTATGTTAAGCTAACCTAAAAGAATTAAATTTCAAATTAGAAGAAACATAATGGGTGGGAGTGAAAAGTAGCAGAAATATAGGTAACCAGCAAGAAAATCAAAAGATCATGCCTATGGATTCAATGTGGAGGTCGGGAGTAAGGCATCAATGCTAAAGAGGAGAATTTGGGACGGCAGTTTAAAGAACAGAGCTGCCATTGGTGAAGATAAATACGTGTCTAGGAAACAGGATTGAGTCTAGAAATCAGAGCCTTGTTTTAGGCGTGCTCTATAGAGATATCACGAGACAGCCAAAGGGAAACAGTTGCAGTCAGGTGGAAACACAGCCTGGAATTAATGGAAGGGTGAGGATGGATCCATGGAATTGAGAAACGGGTGAGCGCACACAGAGAGGCAAGGAGATCAAGGGCAAGGGCCAACTGGTGATAAACTTCAGGGTGGAGGTCAGGATAATAAGAATGACATAGCAAATAATGATAATAATTTAAAAAGAGCCAGAAAACAGTTGCACTTGGAATGTTCACAATGCAAATCCTGAGAAAGTGAGTGACAGGCTTCTTTGCTAATAGTCTATCATAAGGAATAAACCATGGGATCAAATAGCAGAGAAGCTGCTGCTCTTTTATGTCTATGGGAGTTAGGGACCCGGAGCAAGAATGCATCCAGACCTGGGACAAAGACAAGGGACACAGGTGTGGATTATATGGCACTACGGAACCAGAGCAGAACAATGCAGGAAAGCTGAGTTAAATACATTGTTCTGTCATGTCTAACACCACCAACCAGGATACAATTGTCTTTTAAACATTTAGAAAATCACTTAAGATAATCTTTAGGGTATCTGAAGGATTAACTCAAAGGCCATAACTATTCTTAGAGCCCAAAGAAGTCACAGATGTTCAGACTTTAGTAACCACACAGAAGAAATTTCATTCTTTATGTCCTGTGGCTTATACCCTGTGACTAGATGTGGCAGGGTAATCACTGATTGGATACCCCATTGAAAACATGCTCGAGGCAGGCTGGAGAGATGGCTCAGTGGGTAAACGTGCTTGCCAAGAAGCCTGATGATATGAGTTCTATTCCTGGGATTCCCCTGGTGGAAAGAGAAAACCAATGGAAACACTCAAATTTTATCATAATGAATGAAAAGCTTAAGACACTGGCTGGGGAAATGTGGTGGTGTTTAGCTGTTGGCAAATGGAAGAATGACTTAATGATTTGCAAATAAAACGTCTTTGTTTCATTAATAACTATAAGGACCAAAGGCCAAGATGATAAAAGTCTATATGATGAAACAGAAAGGAGGATGCCTTTGATGCTCAAGTGGCAGACAGATTGCTTTCTGACTATTAATTGACGGATGCTGAGTTCATTTCCTTTATATAATAAAAATGACTTCATCTTGGTTGGAAATTGTGCCTTAGCAAAAATATTTCTGCCTTACAGATCCAAACCCCATACCCCATCACCGGTAATTAGATTTTTTTTTAAAAAAATGCAGCTCTGCCCAAGGCATGTGGCAACTGATTTTTGAAAGGAGAACCAACCAATGCTTAGATTCCAGTGGCCATGTTTCACTAGGAAATGAAGACAGGAGTGTCATGTCTGCAAAGAGGGTTCCATTGATAATCTGGGCCTTGCTCATTTCTAACTAAAAACAAGTAAGTAAGATAGCACCAGCTGTCTATGGAGACAATGGTGAAAACACTTGTATCTTTTACTTAACTATTAAATCGCTAATTGATTTTGGTAGACACCAAAAAGAACTTGCCCATTTATATGGCACTGTGTAGCTTCCTTTAAAGTTAGGTATTAGGTAGCCATGGGGATTGTGGCATACCACTAGATGGAAGGAGCAATGCCCGGAGCAGACCTTTCCCTTATGCATGATATTTATTCCCAGATAACATTCTCACACTCTGTACACAATTCTGTGCCATTACCAAGACCTGGTCTTGAGCAGGCACGGTGGCCCCTGCCTGCAATCCCAGGATCTGTGAAGTTGAGACAGGGGAATTGTCACTTCCCAATCTGCCTTCTCTACGTCAGGTTCTAGGCCAACCTGGGCTATACATCAAAATCCTATCTTGGAACAAAATCAGGAATAAAAGAACTGGCCTTAGCGACTTTGAGTCATGTTTTTATCCATAGAGATTTTCCAAAGCAGAACACTTATCTTCTTGCTTAGGAAGATGATGGATGAGAGAAAGGAAAATACTAAACTCCTTCTACATGTTCCTGGTTAAAAATCTTCAAATTCTTATCCTCTGAACTGAATCCAAATTCCATCGTGCCTTTGATTACAAAAGAGGGTTTAAAGATCTGTGATAGGGATTTGATGGTACCAGTGCCTAAAGCATTTGAAGGATAAGAAATGTGTGTGTGTGTGTGTGTGTGTGTGTGTGTTCACATGGAATCCTTGTAGGAAGCTCACCGATGCAGACGAATCCAGTGGAGCTAAGCTTGCTGCCAGGCGAGCATTCACAGTGGAAAGAGCCGAGGTTGTTCCTGCAGGCCCCATTGACACATGGGTTGCTCTCACACTCATTTACGTCTACAATGCAGAAGGAAAAGATTCCATTAGAGCTGCCATGCGTTTCTGGAAAATATTATTCCAGCAAGCCGCACTATGCCAGAATGTCTGGTAAACTTGGCTCTTATAATTTTAATATGGATCTGCAAGGCCTAAAGTGAATGGGGAATGAAGACATGTTCTACAGTGTGGTTACACATCTACTTGACTGGACCCTCAGTAGGACCAGAAGAAACACCCTGTTGGGAAAAGGGTTCAGTATGTGTATATAGCTGCTTTGGTTTGCTTCTTGGTTGTCACTCAGGTGCAATCCACTGGCACAACAAAGCTTCATTGTTTTCTGACTCTTAGAGTTCTCTGAAGTTTGAAGACAAAAGCATACCAGCATTAGCTTTAATTCTGAATTCCTAGAGGCAACCCAAGAAACAAGGACTGGGATATTCATCATGTCTACAGAATTCTCCACAGTCACCATTCACCATTCTTTCTTCAGCCCTTTACAGTCACATGAATACTTTACACAATTAACTTTAGTAAGACATAAATTAGGAAAGCTAGAGCCGGGGCAGGGTGGAGGAGTTGTTTGTTGGTGGAGTGCATGCCTCAGGTGCTAAATTTAATCTCCAGAACCAATACAAAAAGAAAGAAAATAAATTTAATTGCATCGAGTAGGACTTCATTATTACTGCTTTTTAGTCTTAAATCAAATCATATACCAGTAACCTAAGCAGTTTCTGTTGAAGTCAAAAGCAAATAGAATCATAGTAACCTACATTTTCAAGAGGTGACTAAGAAATTCTCAAAGTTAAATAGCATATCATATGAATTAATAAAAGGTAGACACAGGCCTCAATTAAAATACGAATGATAACATCAAAGTCACTTTCCATAAAATCCAATTACTCAGTTACAAAGGCAGCCACTTAATTATCTATCCTTGCTTAATTATTCCAAATACAGCAATGTACCTCAATGCTTTTAGGTTAAACAGAAGGGTCTCTGAGATCCCAAGGACATATTCCCCTCTACACATATCTTTGGATTTAATATAGACACTTCTTTTCTTCAAAATAATGTAAGTAAAGCTAGAAGGCTCCAGTGCTTGCTCCTGATTACCTCAAGTGAAATGTAAATTAATCAGCCCTGAAAGGGCCAGGCTCAGAGCTGACTGCCAGTCATTGGGCTAAAAATATCAACTCAAAAATCTATGTACAAATACCAAAGATGTTCTAGCAAAGGAAGGGGAAATCTCATTGGGGCTTAAACCCTAAACCAAGAACTATAGACAAGTAAGGAATGCTAAGAGTAGGGAAGATGCCCCAACTGGTTACTTAATATCAAGTAGTCACCCTAAGAACATGCACATACAAACAACATCATACGGACTGAGCAGGTTATAGTTATATATTTAGATGCACACACATGTAACAACATTTAAAGAGATAGCGGCTATGAACTTGAGAGGCAGGTCCATGGGAGGAGCTGGAGAGAGAGAAGAGATGAGGAGAGAATTATATAATTATATTTTAATTAAAAAAATCTCTGGAGAGAGCAATTACTGTCACCTCAGGGTATGTAGAGATGAGCTCAGGTATTAATTTAGCTCTGGAACTAACAATCACTGTGGGAAATGCGAGTGCATTTTGATTTCAGGTTGCTTGCAATGGAAAAGGACTTCTTGAAAGAACAACACAAGTATTTATAAGACTAACTCAAAGGGAAGGCTTTTCAATGAAAAGTCTTGAAACCTTTTCATGAAAATTTAAGTACAAAATAAACGAGATGAGCAAGAAGGATGCAAGCTGAGGGTATCCCACATTTAATTCTCCAATTAATTCCTTTGTGAGAGCCCCCCTCCAAAAAAAAAGAAGGGCTGGTGTCATAGTTTTACAAATACCCATTTTGAATTAAGCAAGGGCCAATTCAAAAACTATAAACACATACAGCGACAACTACAAATATCAGCTATTTAGTTTTCCCTTAAATACAATGTTTTTATGGTATAAATGTCATGAAAGCAGACATGGAAACAGTTCACTGTACATTTCTGGAAATAAACTTCAAAGCACATCTGGTTTACATTGAACTAGTTATGTCACTGGAAACACAATCGAAACCACAGTCCTGGATGTAAAAATTTTAACTTTCACAGACTCTCCAAGCTCAAGCAAAATGAAATAATTCTTTTGCAACCTCAGAGAAACCTCCTGCTTATTGGTACTGTTGCTTATTATATATTTAAATTAATCTATTGAAACCATGAATTACAAATAGAGTAAGCTAGCAGAGAAAACACATGCACAAAAAGCTGAAATTTGCAAAGAGTCTGGTACTAATTCTCTGTCTAGCCCATGGAAATTAGTGAAGGAAGACTGGAGAGGAGAGACCAGGCTGACAAACTGACTGTGCCCAATGGTGGAAGTCAGGAGACTCAAGGAGACAAGAGATGAGAGGCCCCTTGGTCTGTACATACGTAGTTTGGGGGAAAACTTTAAATGAAAGGCAAATAACAGTGGGTAAAATAGTTACTTGGGTAAGTTTCCAGGCTGATAATTTTTTTTAATTTCCACCAACATCATAAGGATGGAGCCAAAATATTTTTCTATCATTTCATCTTTATTCATAGACTATGGGCTCCTTTCCTATGAACCCCAGATAAAAGTCATTTCCATATCAAAGGAAAGACTAAAGTTTGTGGGAACAAGTGCTCTTTGAACTAAGTCAAGACATCTCTACCCTCCTTGTTGTCTGATTTGCCACTGAAGTGACTTACTAGTTTATGCGACAAGCCAGCATTTTGCTACTGAATGTCATTCTGTCTTTTACCTGTTTGGTAGTTTACCTATCAATGCCTTTTAACTCTGCCTTACTTGTTTTGACAATTCAGTGTACGCACCACAGAACCAGACTCCAGCCACTTGGTTCCCACTCTCTGTCCCATGCCATCGCCAGAGGGAATGGTTGCATGTGACAGATGGGAAACTAGACTTTAATCAGCAATAGTTCTGAGCTAATTGAGACAACATCTCATCCACCCTTACTTTCTGCGTTTCCTGAGATTTAGAGAAACTTACCCTTTAGCAGAGAAGCGAATTGGTAAAATGTAGCAGAGGTGAGGATATCCAGGAAAAACAAAAAACGCTACAAACCCCTTACCTCGCCTTTCTGGGTTGGGGGACAAGCAATACAGGGATATGCTCTAGAGAAGCTTTTCTCAGAGAACGTTGAAGGAAAATGGGTGTTGGAAGTGTGAACGGAAGCCAGGAAATAGAAAATGTCACGTATATAGTTGCAGAGCCTAGCAGGGTTTATCAAGAGATGCCCCTTGCTCTTAGGGGATGCCCTGACCATCTGTGGAGAAGACAAGTACTCCAACCCAGAAAGGATGGGTGTGTCCTGCCAGACAAGAAGGGAAACAATTAGCTCAGTTTAGGAAAATGTCATTTTATGTAAATGAGTATCCCCCCAACACACACCATTTAATTACTGTTCTTCAGAGGTCCCTCCGACTTAATCCAAACTTAGAACTGTGCTTTGTAATTGCATTCCTTTGGCTTCAGCTGAGACATTTGTGTTTCAGCATCTTGTTCAATAGTCCTAACTTGCTTCTGTCCACAAGAATGCTTTGAAGTTAAAGAAGAAAAGAGGATGCTAACATCTCCCCCCACCTTATAATAGTGCTATTGCATTTTTCCTGGGTGTGGAGTTGCCGAGGAACAATCACACCCACAGAAAAGGAAAGGGTTATATTGCAATAATTAATGTCAATTTTCTTAAAACGAGCTACTATTTGGAAGTGGTAGCAGGATTTGAACACATTATAGGAGCTGTCTGCAGGCCCACATCCTAGACACTAAAGGAAGAAAATGAATGGTAGCTAAGAAACAGATTATTCTGAAACAGAACTGGGATCAAGATATCAAGTCATCCCTGAATGCACTCACATCATAGCCCGAGTCCCACTGAAAACAGAGACCTCCTTAAGCATTGAACTTGTTCAAGAAACTTGCACCGAAGAAACTCATGGCAGAAAAAAAGAGGTTTAAAAATATTGACCTAATTTAGAGCTACAAACCCAAATGATATCCTTCAGCTAGTCAAGCGGAAAGGATAATTTTCATAGAGTATATATTTCAGGGAGGAATTAGTTTCACATAGGCTCCAAATATTTTTCCAGGTCAAGGTTTTGACACTATCAACAATCCACTTCACAATGAAGTGGCTAGTCGCTGAGTGCTTTTGGAATGTAGGTTTTTAGGTTAGTGTGTCACAGTGATTTTTTTAAAGGGTAAACCAAGTGAACAAAATCAGATATTTTATTTGAACAAGTGAGGTTATACTGCTCTTTCTGTTGTTTTTTTCCAGCTGCTTGATGATCACCTATGTGAACAGAACAAACCAACAGTGTTTATAAACTGTGTTTACATGAATGCCACTCCCAGAACCTTTAAATCCGTGGACGGAGATCATAAAACAGGGAAGACATTCTCTCGCACATATTTTGATGGCACCCCTTTACTATGACTTCTGTGGATGTATTTTGAGGTGCTTCTGGGCTCAGACATGCCAAGTCAAGGAAGACAGCCCAGCCCTTACCTTCGCAGGTCTCCGTCTCTGTCCGGAACACATAGCCAGGGGGACATGTGCAGCTGTAACTCCCCGGGGTGTTTCTGCATAAGCCATTGTCACAAAGCAGCCGGTTTACCAAGCACTCGTCAATGTCTGCAAGCAGTCAGCAGAAGAGGTGGACATGGTTACCTGAACATCACACGAACCACCTATGCTTTATTTGTATTGGTTTTGTCCCTCACTCTCTTCTCTGACTCAGTATTTTCATGCCACACTGGAGCAAACACATTCTGTGCTATTCAGAGGGGACCTTCTTATGCTGGTGGAGACTTTTATGATTTTCTGAAGTCCTTGGAAAATGTGTCAGACTTAGCAAGGGCTCATTCTTTGTTCTCCTTCAGTTACCTTCCCCCACTCCCTAAAAGTGATTATGCTAGGTTTATTTTTACATTTAAAGCACTGATAAAATATAATAGTTAAACTCATTTGCCAGTAACCTTACACATAGTAAGAATACGATATTTTTCAATTTTTCTATTAAAATTCCAAGAACGCATAAAGTGTCGGTTATGGGAAATTTTCCCATTGTGTTTTCAGCTAAGGAAGGGGAGTTCCTAGCGGAGCACTGTTGATGTATTTCGTACATTCCTCTGGCCATCCAGAATGGCCCAGGGAAGATGGTTTAAAACCGACAGTTCAAACGTTCGCATTAACTTTATCTCACTTTATTTGGAACAGATCTCACACTGTAGCTCTAGCTGGCACCGAATTCACTTACTGTGGGCTGAGGTTATAGGCACTGACTTCTTATCGGCAAGTTTGGTTACCAAGAGGAAGAAATAATAACCACACTTGGGGATAGGGAGTTCCTTTGCTTAAAGTGACATTTTTTCCTCTCGCAAGAAGTTGCCCTTGGTCAAATGGCATAGGGTCACCCTGATGATACCAAAACAGGGGTCAGGAGACGATTTCACGCAGCATCACCATAGGTAGTATTATCTTTCTGCTTCGTTTGAGTCTTACCCACTCCAGATGCTATATTTTGCTCTGATTCCATCTTTTAATATGTCTTCTTAAATGAAAATTATATAAACTCAATCACTCTTCTTCAAGGGTGTGGCCCCTACTAGGGTTACCAGGCTCCAGTGGATGATTGTATACACCCACGCATAGATGGGCAGCACAAATTGGACTCAATTGGTCAATTTTTTTTTAAAAAAAAGAATGGATGAGGTTGGAGGGGCGGGAGAGTAGAAGGGGGAGGGATAGGTGTCGAAGAAGCTGGGGGAGGGGCAGGAGACATGTGCTCAACATGCTTTGTATGCACATATGAAATTCTCCAAAAGTTAGACATATATTAAGACAAAACCAATCCCGAATGAGCTCACATCCTGTGCTACTGAGGTTGAGGACTTTGATGTATGTGTACTACAATACACAGTTCAATTCCATGAGAAATGGGTAAAGAAATGATGAGCCAAATACTTGGTAAGACTTGCATGTTTTTTATTTTATGTGTGTGTATGTTTTGCTTACGTATATGTATGTGCACTGTGTGCATACAATGTGGAGAGCGAGAGAGGGTATCACATTTCCTGAAAACCGGGGTCACAGAGAGCTATAAACCACCATGTGAGTCCCGGGAACTGAACCCTGGTCCTCTGGAAGAGCAGTCAGTGCTTTTAACTGATGCAACATCCTTCCAATCCCTTCATCTATAAGTCTTTAACATCATCACACATATGTAAAGTGTCATAGCTGTGTGACTTGAGTTCTGCGTGGGACTGGTCACAGGATTTTCTTGGTTTTTCAAAGGGCCCACCCACATGCTCATTTGGAAGTGCCTTTGCTTCCACTTAACAAAGGGTGGTTTGATTTCTATTTATTTATTTATTGAGACAGGATTTCCAGCCTGGCTGACCAGGGACTATGGTTGTCATAGAGCTTGAATTCCTGATCTTTCTGACTCCCAAATTCTGTGATTATAGGTGTGTGCCACCACCATTGGTTTATGTGGTGCAGAGGATTGAACCCAAGGCTTCCAGAATTCTAGGCAAGCTCCTAGAAATGGTTCCAAACTCCTGGACCATCTGCATGTTTTTAGAACTGTTCAATAATCTTTGGCTGGTACGTTTTCTTATATGTGTTTAGTTCATTTAAGTATAAAATAGTCTATTTAAGTATGTAATAATAAGAACATAATTTAAATTCATCTGTATATATCTTAAATTCAAGATAAAATGGGTATATTAAACAATAAAACCCTTAGCAAAAACACAGCTATTAAATTTCTTTACTCATAATCATCAGTTGCTTGGTTGTAAAAAGCATTCTAGGTAATTTGTAAGCGTTATGTACAATGATAGTTCCAATAATTCTCATTTTATGAAAATGGACTCAATTGTTCTGTGGGACAGTTTTGATTTTATCCAATCTCTTGAAGATGTAAACTAATAAAGAATTGGCCTGAAAGTCTCCTTATCTTTCCTTCTGATGAATATAAATTACACAGGAGTTTTGTTTCCACATTCTTTTGTAAGTTAAAAAAGGGAGAGATTTCTCTCAGCTATCATGTTTAGGCATAGCAGTAACTAGTGGTTGCTTGATAAAGTCAAGGTTCCTCCATCCTGGATCACCGCACTTTCCCAACCTATCAAGTATGTTAGCCTTTGAAGTCTACACCTCGCCGAAAACATTTAGGATTCAGATAACTACAGAGAAGCAGTCGGTGAATAATTCATTTGTAGTCACCCTCTTGGGAAAAGACTATTTAAATATACAGTACCCCATCAAATTCAACGCTGTCCTGGAGAACTCAATTCTAATAATTTTGTATCAATGTACAATACAAAGGCAATAAGAAAAGCTATGGGAGTTCTAGTTTTCATCATTAATTATTGTTTCTCCTCTGATCCATGGAACTAAATGACCAGAGTGGCTCTTGTACACATATCCGCAGGAACTTACCAATGCAGTTTCTTCCAGAAGCATCTGGTTCATAGCCGCTATTGCAGTTACAGCGGTAGCTGCCTCTCAAGTTTTCACAGATCCCATTGGCACAAATGTCAGGGTCCAAAGCACACTCGTTGATATCTGCATGAAATGTAGGATGTTTAACACTCACAGACACCTGTTTGCTGACACAGGAGGATCTAATAAGGAGCTTTTGACACATGAAGAATCTAACTTTGAAAACCTACCGTTTGTGTTTTAGAAAGAAAAAGGAAATATAAAAAGAAAAAACTGAAGGACACGACACTTCACTGGTAAGTCAAGAGAAAGTAATGAAAGGAGCTGGCCCCACCCAAACAGTTAAGCAATGTAGACGTCTATATTTTTGACAAAATTAATAAAGAAAAATTACAGGTTGTTTGCTCAAAATCCAATTTATAAATTAAAATTAAAAAGAAATCTCAATTTAATAGGTATTATAGCCATCTAATTAAAACATAGAGATTTATTAGGAAGGCCTGTATGGCTTCATAGTCACAGGGTGTTCTTGCTTTGTTCTCATAATTAGCAATTATTTAAGTAATGGGATACATAGTGCTTCTCACTGTTCCTGAGTTAGAATGAACCCAGAAGTCACTAAAACATGGCTACTCGACAACTCAGTTTACATCAAGCCAAGGACATGACTACTGCCTGGCTGCCCAGGGACAGTGGCAGGTGAACTCCAGTCAAACAAACACGCAGTTCCCAACAGGCAGTGGGCTTTGGTGGGAGGCCAATGACAGGCAATTAACAAAACAAACAAACAAAAACAAAAGAAAGCAACAAAAGGGAAAAAAAAAAACAAAAAACCCAACAACAAACTACTGTGTTGCAAAAGTCCCCATTTGGTTCACTGTGATCAAATTCTGGTGATGACTGTTTTGAGGAATTGGGAAGGATCTGCCAGTCAGAACATGCCTATAATCCCAGGTGCCGGGACAGGGAAAAAGGCTCAGGAATTAAAGGCCAGCCTGGGCTTCAGGATACTGTCTTAAAAAAGGAAAATGGAATTAGAAAGACCTTGTAAGAAACACTCTGCTTATTTACCTATGTTTTCATTTTGTATTTGGGAAAAAAATATCCCAGTAACATTCTGCCTCTTTCTCTGGTCTCAGATACTCATTTAAAATGTAACAGCACCACCTGAAGATTTACATTCTGCCCAAACCGGGTCCCAAACCTTTGCACTTGTCAACACAGACACCCTTGCTTCTCTTTCGGAGTCTTGTTAAAACATGACACAAAGTTGGAAATAAGAAACCGTGAATGAATTTTACTTCTGCAGTTGGACGGGAACATTCTGATGGTTTTTAGAGCATAAACGATCTTAGTTATTTCAGGACGGTATATCCCAGACCCGATCCATATCAAATATCCCTTAAGGACGGGTATTTTTTTCCTAGCTTTGTCTGTATCATTATCTGGTGTAGTGCTCTCTTAAAGAAACAGACATATAAAATCATGGATGTGGATTGTAAGATTATCAGTGAAGCACTTTTAACAGATAAATATTTATCTGTCGTGAAAAGCAGTCACACGTGAAATGCCACTGACGTCATCTAACTTAACAACTATTTCTCTGGAAGACGGAAGATGGTTCACCCTACCAGTCTCCACTTCTTCAATTTTCACAGTAAATATAACCATATTCACATGATAATCAGAAAGCCATGAGACAGAGAGTTGAGCAGGATTACCTCTTCCATCCACAGTGATGCCCACTCCACTGCTACAAAGGCCTTGGAACTCAGCTGTGTGGTGAAAACAGACAGAAAGTGTTAAGCCACGCCCACTCCGCATCCCTCCATTAACATAACGACGGAAATAGAAAAGTTAAAAGCTTATGCCACACTTTGTCATTAACATAACAATTTATGTAAATTCATTTTAATAATGAAAAAATTCACTATTTTCTAGACCATAATAATTTCAAGAATTCTAAAAATCACAGGAAAGTATAAGAAGTAGAATTACTTGCAATCATGGTTTGGGATGATCTCACTATATTGATAAATGTTTCAATATTTTTCACATGCAACTTTAATCTAAGACATGCCAGCATATTGCCTTTGTCTTCTTTTCTCCATGACAACATGACAAGAGTCGAAACTTATGTCTTCATAGTTACCGAATACCAGGTATTCTCCATTTTACATCCCATAATTAATCTAATCGCTCTAATACAACCAGCTAGAAACATTTTCCCCCCTCTTACAAGAGAGAAAATTGACAAAGAGTAACAGAGTTATTTTCCCCAAGCTACTGAGGTGGGTAAGGAAACAGGCTTGGCTTCCTGAGAGCTCTGGCACAGACATGCCATGTCAATGTCCCCTTTAATAGGGCATCAATATTTTATTCTCAGCTATATGGAGGGACTTTCTTCATCAGTCCCTTACTGATACAGTTAGGTTTTTCCAACTTGGAAAAACTTAGACAGGCAATGACAGCTTCAGCTATGCTTCTCAAATAATTAATTTTTTTGAAAGTAAAACTTATCCAAGTGCATAATTCTTTTGAGGCTAACATCCCTTCCCTGTTCCCAGAATACTCAGCCTTCTGCCATTTAAGAGTACCTGTTTTGGTATATTTTCCCATCACAGGAAAAATCAATTGCCTATAGCTTCTGCAATTTGATAAATAAAATTGTCATTTTATTATAATTTTATAGCAGACTTTTTATTTGCATGGAAAACTACAATTTGCATACTCCTTTGCTAACCCCTGTGTGAACTAAACTTTTTTCAACAGAGCGTTTCCTTACTGATTAACATCTGTTCCTTGAAGAGTGAAGGATGGTATATCAAATGTTTCCTTTCCATTTAAATGTGTGTTTTTATACCTGAAATTTAGTTTAGGATATTTCACCACCACCCCCCTTTTTTTTCTAAAAAGAAAATGTCATATTCAGTAATTCCAGATGCATGGAATATTTTTTCAAATGTTCGAACAACCCATTTAAGACTGTTCACAGAACTCAAACCCCATCAACTTTGCGGGAAGTTCTATCTTTCACTTGGAAAGAGAATCAACTAAGTGTGCACCTCTCTGCTGCATTCTCCCCACTGCCCCAGGCAACTGACTGCTTCATCCTTCACACTTTCCCTCCTCGTGACCCTTTCAAGGTGCTGATCATACACATTGTAATTTGTGTTTGCTGCCTGTGATCCCAAGTATTTTCAAACTGAAGAAAAAAGCAGGGACTCTGTTTATTTTCGAACCCTGCTGTCCTTAAGCATATTCCACAGAGGCTCCTTGAAAGTATGAATGGACAAGAGTCAACCTTGATGGACCATAGACTTGACATCATAAGGTGTCAAGATTTTTACAAAGTCAACCAGATTGTCTTGTATTTATAAATTCAATAATGGCACATACATGTCAAGGTATTCTATACTCTCCATAACAACACAGATCAAGGGAACTGAGGGTAACATTCGAATATAGAATCTGTACCACAATCACAGCGGCATGAGCAAAGAGTGGCTGTTCACTGTGATCACTGCGGTACAGCAAAAGCTTACACGCTGTCTGAGACTTCTGACTACACACCGCACACACCAATGCAAGCTCGCTTTTTCTTCTTCAGTTCAGATTAAGGACAAAACACTTCCGAGCAGATGCAATCTTTGGACAAGTTTGTCGCTGAAGTTCTAGTTTCTTACAAGGGAATACCTGAATTTTTGGCAGGGCAAGGCTGGCAGGGCTCTCCAAAGCCGTAGTCTGGATTAGCACAGCAGCATTCAGACTTGGTCACCGCGCCAGGGAAAGGACGCACGCACACCCCCTTCTTGATTCCGCCATAGCAGGTACTACGCATGTGAGTGTCTAACGGAAATAAACGGGTGGTAAGAGAGACAGGGGCTGTAAGATAGGAAGCTTCTTTAACCTGAGAAGCTACAACACTAGGAACTTCCAGAGAGAACCTGCCATTTCCTGTCCTTTTGCATCTTCACAGTTGGGAAATGCACAAAAGGGAACAACCGAAAACATCCCAACAGCTGTGGTCCCCAGCCCTACCCTGGGCCACACAAGTACCAACATTCCCCTATTCTCAAGGTCTTTCATTGGCTAAGGGTATAGCGACAGTCAAAAACACCACTTTGAGCTTTAATTGTGGAGTTGTCTGAGCCTCAGCTTGGCACTTAGCTCCGTTGAGGAGTTCTAAGGAGCAGTGAGGATAAACTGCCGTGAAGTGATTAGCTTGTTGTCTAGGGACTGGCTTGCTTTGACCTTTTAAATAAGGACTTTTTTTTTTGACTTGTCAGGATGCTGTTGGTGATCATGTTTTTTTGGTTTGTTTGTTTGTTTGTTTGTTTTTTTTTTTTGAGACAGGGTTTCTCTGTAGTTTTGGAGCCTGTCCTGGAACTCACTTTTTAGGCTGGCCTCGAACTTGCAGAAATCTGCCTGTCTCTGCCTCCCAAGTGCTGGGATTAAAGACGTGCGCCACCACTGCCTGGCCCATGTTTTTATTTCCAACACTCAATTAATAGGTTATAAAAAAATGAGCTGAGTACAGTGGCACACACCTTTAATCCCAGAACTCAGGGAGTGGAGACAAGCAGATCTCTGAGAGTTTGAGGCCAGACTGGTCCACAGAGTGAGTTTGAGGCCAGCTACATAGTGAGACCCTATTTCAAAACAAACAAACAAACAAACACACGAAAAAGAAAAATGATCACTTTGTCTCTGGCACCGTACTGAGTGGCTATGCAGACATGATCTCATGAAACAGGTCACCAACTTGAGAGCTAAGGAAGGATATGTAACTAGGTCAAGGTAACAGGCTCCTCAAAGGCCCAAGCTGGGATTCAGTGTAGGCTTGTGTGGCTTCCCAGGTACCCCTGTCTTGCCACTATGCCCATCCACACCCCTAAAAACCCGACTCTGCTTGTTTCCCTCACTCCTGAGCCTTATGAAATATGTTACAGTTTTATGAGGTAGTAAATACTGAACAACTTAAAAAAAACAGAACATCTTAAACGTCAGAGAAACGGCATAGTATCTTAGCAGTAGAGCACGGTAATTCCATTAGGGATAGATAACCCCACTGTAAGCATCTCACACTGTTCACAAGTTGTTGGAAATAATTGGATCTGCTTTTTTAGAGGGTGTCTTCCAATGTTTTCTTAGGTCATAGCAGTTTTTTTTAACCATTAAAAGAATTGGATTTATAGCTCTGTTAAGCAATGAGATTAACAGAGTCTGGATTTGTGATAGGGTTTCTGTGAGAGCGTTAGAGATTACCAGTCACCTTGCAAGGGATCGGAGTAAGGCCAAAGAAACTGCTGTTTTCAGGACAAGGACCAACAATGGGCAGTTTTTCAAAAGCAAGTTCACTGGGCTGGAGAGAGGGTTCAGTAGCTAAAATGCTTGTTGTTTCTGCAGAGGACCCAGGTTCGGTTCCCTGAACCCACATGGAAAATCTTAACCACCCGTAACTCCAGTTCCAGGGGATCTGGCAACTCCAACTGCACATACATGGTGCAAATAAACTTACCCCATTACACATACATGAAGGCAAAAACAATAAATAAGTAAGTAAGTAAATAAATAAATAAATAAATAAATAAATAAATATAAACTAGTAAAAAGTGAAAGCAAGTAAAGAGAAAGCTGTGGAACCTATTACGGGAGCAATATTTAACCAACAGAGCTAACGTGGGAAGGGGTTTCTGGAAGGGACTGTATCTTGTTCAACACTACATGACTGGCAAATAACAGAACTGGTGAAGAAAAGAACATAGCTTTTAAGAAACAAAAATGCTTGTGTTTGGAAACACGATGAAATGCTCTAAAGCTAATGTTTCGTTTGTTCTTTTTAAAAAAACTGCTGAAAAGGAAAATTTAAATGAAAATTCTCTAATAGCAAGGCAAGTTTTGAGATTCCCATCCTGAAAATATAAAGAAATTAATGACTTATCCCTCATATCTGTTCAACATCAAGGATATCTGTCTGTCTGTCTATCATCAACATCATTTATCTATATATCTATCAACATTATCATCTATCTATCTATCTATCTATCTATCTATCTATCTATCTATCTA
>LOJH01000781.1:1927-24337 GCA_001685095.1 Ellobius talpinus
TATATATATATATATATATATATATATATATATATATATATATATACACAAACAGGAAAGGGGGCAGTGACATGTTTCAGAGCTGAGAAAAGTTTCTTTTTTTCCTGGGTGCATGACGGGCTGTGCCAGTGCACAAGGCTTGGGGAGCAGAGAGCACAGTCCGCCAGCCCCACCTGACCCTGCAAAAATAGGGCAGGGCAGAGCTTGGGCACAAAGCTCCACTCACCAACGAACCCCTGCAACCCTGCGGCCTTGGGAAGCTTCCTTTCCCTCTCTGTAGCTTAGCTTCCCCATGCAGGGTTGTAGCACCGGGCCTCCCTCCACCACATGGTGACCTGAACACATTTAGCAAGCCTCCCGACCACGCTGTTCCATTTCATCCCAGAAGTGGCCCTTGACGGTGCTCCCACTTTATAGACGAGGAAACTGAGGCTCAATGAGGGAACAGGACTTGCCCAAGGTCAGAGGCAAGGCTTTTTGGGCTTCTCCCCAGAACCGTCCCAGTTCACAGCACACTCCGTCATGCCCACTCTGAAGTACTTGGCAGCTGCAGAGATGCCAAGATCATGGTTGGGGGCAGGAAATGGTCAGACATGTGTGTACCTTCCAAGGTTCAGCAGATTGGAGAGGAAAGTGTGTCAAGTGCTTAGCATGAACAATGCGCCAATTAACAGGGCAATTTCAAGACTGCAGTGGGGGCTGGGTGGCGGAGGAGGAGAGAACCAGATGTCCCCNAGGCTCCAGAGTAATGCGGGTGCCTTCGGCCAGCACACATGTTTTCTCTCCAGTGAGCACGCGGGTTTTCAGTTTTCTCCTTCTGGAAGAGGCATCTCAAGTCCGTATTTATGTTCCGTCTGAAATTAATGCAAGGGAAACTTTCAAATGCGAATCTCACTGCCAGGGCCTCCCGGCCTGCCGGATATCAAGCCAGAGCCGTGTTTGTTTTCCCTAGGAAGTGTGACAGGAGGGATGGATAATGAGGGGCACCAGGGCTTCTAGTCTATCTGGGACTGTGTGGAGGGAACTGACCGACCTGGGCTTCCTCTCCCGCTCTGCAGTCACCCAGCTCAAGGCCGAGCCTTCTCAGTTCACTGGGGACTGACTCGACGCTGCCTGTGTAATCAACCTCATGCCAGCATCCGAGACACACTGTAGTCTCTACCAGTGAAGAGGGGTCTAGGCACACACAGGACAGTGATGAAGGGGAACAGGGGTCAGGGGATGAAGATGGAGGGACGATGGAGAAGGTAGCTGTGAGGGTGTGGTGCCAGGGAGGATAGGCAGAGAGGAGAGATGTCAGGTGGGCGCGTGCTGGTGACAACAGTGGATCTGTGGATGAATAGAAAGAGAAAGAGGAGGTGGGTACTGTGACGAATGTGGCAGGAGGGACAAGCTGTGGGATTCCGACAGCTGCAGGATGAGAAGACAGGACCAGAAAACTCTCCCCAGAACTGTCTGACTGACATGGAGGGAGCGCTCTACTTCCTGATGTATGGCAAGGGGAAACAGCAGCATCCTCAGGACTTGGTGATACCTGGGTGGCACCCCAGCCCTGGTATCCTTTAGTGGCCTTTGCTTTGTGCTGCTGCTGTGTGGCAGCTTCTGGGATGCCAGACCTCAAAAATGAAATAGTGGTGGACGGAAGACTGACTCTGCTTGGCCATCAATATGGCAAAGATCAAGCACCAGGAATGGCAACCCTGCCTGCCCCATCTCTGGCAGGGGGAGGGTGCCAAATGTCTGGATTCACATTCTCAGCTTCCCAACTTGCCCATGCCACACAGGTACAAAAGGCAGAGCTGGGTCTCTATCTAGGCAGAGGCTGCGGACTCAGAGGGTCAATAGTAAGATACTTGTGAAGTCAGCTGCCCAGACAAAGCCCAGCTTCTGGGCTCTGGAGAGACTCCTGTTGGGAGCAGCCTGTGACCTGGGGCCTCTGCTACTATCTGACAGCTGTTGAGTGGGCATCTTCCTCAGTTTGTCACTGGGTGTGAATTTCCTCTTAGAAAGTAAGCATCTCTTCCCTAATCAAGCCATCCACTTGGTTCCAAAACCCTGAGTTAGAAGCTTCTTAGGTCATCTGGATCAGATGCTTTCAAAATGAACATTTTGCTCAGAGGTCAGGAAGCCACGTCTCTGCTGACACCTGTCATTTCCAGGGTGACTCAGGGTAATTTAGGGTGAGGTAGGAGCCCCAGAGGCTTTGGCTAGCCTGGTCCTGAGGGCTTGGTGACCACAGTATTTTATCCAAAAACTGCTATAGATATCTAATGAGTATCAGATGCTTGCTAGGCCATGGGAGCCCAAGACGAGTCAGAGATGGCCCTCTTTCATATGACCACAGACAGAGGCAATGACTGTAGGTATCAGGTCCCAGTTACGGCCAGGACAATTGCTCTTTATAACGCCAGGCTTTTCCCTGAGGTTCAGTATCCCAGGGACTAGGACCCTCTGTTGGCTAGAGACGCATTCAGGGACAGAGGCTCACCCCATCCCAAGCCTCACATCCTTACTTAGCACCCGTCTTGGTTCTTGAGATTTCCCTGCAGTGCCACAGAGGTTCTCTAGGCCTTCATCTGAGGTGGCCTGCCTCCCTTCTGGACAGGAGCCCTGTCCTGAGAGGACAGTGGGCTCCAAAGAGTCAGGGGTCCTGGGGTAGCAATGGCTATACAAAGTTACACTGACAGGCCATGTAAGCCATTTGGGTGTTGCTCACTGACTCCAGGCCAATTACAGAGGGGATTCTGAGGCTGGGAGAAGTGAAGAAACTGACTAGGCCAGAGCTACTCCTCAGGTGAAACCAGGGTTCTCCCACAGCCTACTTTCAAAGGCCACCCTCTAGTCTGTCACTTTCTCTTATTGCCCTCCTGGCACCGCCCAGCAAGAGTCCCAAGCCCATAACTGGGATTCTCAGATCTTCTACCATCAGCACAGTTGTGGAGACAAGCTGGGGGACATGGCACACAGTTTCTATTGACTTTCCCCGTCCAAGGGAAAACCAAGGGAACAAAGCAGAACGGGGTGTTCCTTTGCCTGTCTGGATGTTCTCGGTTGAACTGGAATGGTCTGGCCGAGGATGGGAGCTGTTGCAGACATGCTAGTTTCTAGATGCATGAGTTGTGTGGTGACAGTGTTCTTTCAGCAGTGCTGGAAATCCTGAAGCACTTCTGGAAGGTTTATCCTCACGCTTGTCCTCAGGGAGCAGGATGGACATAGATGCCACGGGGGAGGGGAAGAAACTATTGGGAGTGCAGCCTCTATTCTAGACTCTGGCTGTGCTTGGGCCATCTGAAAGCTCTCAGGGGCATCTCTTCCAAAGGCAGTGAGCAGAGAAGCAAGGCAAGTGAAAGTGCAGGGAAGGATGGATCTCTTCTTGAGGACTAGGGGGTTGATGTGAAAAGCTGAAAGGCCTCTGGGCTTACATAGGGACATCTCAGTTGGCTCCCACCTTCTCCAGGAAACCTTCTCTGAGTCAGCCTCTGCCAACAAGTATGGGATGTGGGATGCAGGGTCTGGAAGGAACCTAACACCTCACCTCTTATGGGTCCCTTGCTGTGCAGATGGAGTGAGAAAGACTCCAAGAAGACTATAGGAATATCTCAGAAGGCAAGCTGTTTCCATGACACCAAGCTGTTTCCCTTTCCCACCCTCATTGGCTGGACTTAACTCTTGTGGCTTACTTTTCTCACTTTTACTTTTTCTCTTTCTTACCATTCGCTGCCTTCTCCCCCGTACCTCCTGAAACCCTTCTTCTGTCTCTTGCCTCAGCCTGTAGGGTTTGCTCAATCGAACCTAGGGCTCTTTTTCTAGTGAGTTCTCAGGCCTTTTATTTGTCACTGTAGTCTTACCATCTGAAAGGTGGGTATAATGTTGCCAGAGCCCCTAATTCCTACTGTGGGGACAGAAGACTTAGATGCTGGATCAAATTTTGCTTGGGGTAAAGGAGTGGATGGTACTTATTACATACCTCAGAATCATCTCATTCATTAATTAATCCATCCATTTAGTCATTCAACAATTGAGGATGAGCATCTTCTGAGTGCTGGGGGTGTAACTTGGACTAAGAGATGACAGTGTGCTGTGTGAGCAGAATGTGAGGACGAAGTTCCAGGACACTGCGGGACCTTAAGTCAGAGAGCTCAAGCAGCTGGGTGATGTTTTTGGGGGAGCTTAGCCACAAGGAGGAGTCGTTACCATCACCTCACTAGAGCTCTGAGGCTCTCTTGCTTCCTGTATGCATGTCTACTTACTAGTCTGCCAAATGGAACTGAAAGAATATCTTGTCCTTACAGGAAGCCCTGAGTATGGGGGCTGTATAAGTGTATTGTCAAACAGAACAGTGTGCCTTCTACAGGAAGTAGTTGCTTCATTCATTCATTCATTCATTTTTGGTGGTGCTGGATTAATGCTAGGCAAAGGCTTTATCTTTGAGTTATATCTCTGTCAATGCTAAATGTCTTTAGCTAAAGTGTGCTCTTGGCTCAGTATGATGGGCTTATATCTTTCCTTTCTATCAAGTTTAAATCTTTACCACTAGTGTGTTTCTGCTTCAGGCCTGTAAGTGTGTTTCTGAATGCCCTTCCTCAACCTAAAGGCCAAGTGTCCTGAATGTCCCAACACTCAGAATAACAGATCTGTGTCTCCGACTCTGCCTGCCATCTTTCTGTCTGACTTTGCCCCTTGTGGGGCAGTTGGTGGCCTGGAAGGCACATACAGGTTCTGCAAGGCTCCGTACCACTCACAAGTCTCCAAGAGCAATTGAAACAAAAACCATGCAGGAATGTTGAAATGCTATGGGCTTAGAGAGCCAGGATATTGAGACCAGGCCATCAGACCAATAGAATGCTGGGGATCAAGGATTGTGGGGTGTCAGAAGTTCAGATTTTATTCAGACTAGAGTGTGCTAGGGCCACAGAAATTGATAACTTCTGACTGTTGGAGTTGGAAATGAAGGGGCCCTAGAAGTTATCTGTTCCCCCCACCCCACCCCAACCTACCGGTGATCCATGCTTCCAACTCATCTCCTCTGGTTCCTGAATCACACATTATTGAATCCTTGGATAGCTAAAGAGATAAACATCCTGAGAAAATCTATTTCCCTAGAATGGAGGATAAAATCGCCATTTCCTCCTAGTGCCTAGTAAGCTTCTCTCACTCATGAGATGCCTTGGGACTGAATGGAATATACTTAGCTCTGTATGATCTGGTTCACCAGGTCATTGTGCAAAATCTTCCAGGTGCTAGTGATTTTGAGACTGTGGGTCCTGTCTTGGTATCGTTCACAGGCACGGGGTGGGTCACAGAGCAGGGGTTGTACAGGTAAAATCAAGAGGCAGCTGGATAAAGTGTCCAGCTGTTGGGTGTTGCTAGAGAAACCACTTACAACTCCATAGGGTTATGGGCCTTCATTGCCAGCAGAGCGAGCAAGAACCTGGCAGGCACCTGCTGGAATCCTGGTCCTCAGCAGACATAATGGATCAGTCAGGGCTCTGCTTTGCTGGGCTCTGATTTGCTCTTTACAGCACCACTCTAGGCATCTACTGGCAGTCAACCACAAATGGCTCCAGTTAAGTCTACTCTAACTTCCTGTTCTGGTCAAGTTTGTGATCAGTCTCTCCTGCATTCATGTCAAATGCTTTCCCCTCTTCAAATCAAGAGCCCTTTGTCTTCCTTCTCAACTTTACCTTCCAGCAGAAAAAGCAGCAGACCTGGTTAGAAGCCATCAGCTACCTGCTCATTCACACTTTAGATGAGGAGGTACCCTCTTCCTGGAGACCAACTCTCTCCTCTTGCTCCATTCCTCCAACCCTACCTCTTCCTATACCAACCATCAGTCCCAGACTCCTTACTTAGGTAATGAGGCTTTAAAAGGGCCACAAAAGTCGCCTTAAACTTGGCAGCACCTCTTCCCTCATTTCTTTTTATCACACCAAGCTATTTCCTATTTCCTATGGATGAATGTAGGGCTAAACCCAGATACCAGCTTTTAGTGTTGCTGAGTAAGGACTCTGAGATCCCTTTATGCATCTGTCTCCACCAATTTGTTGCAGGATGCTTTAGTTTGAAAAGATGCTTGAGTGGATCATTGTGTCCCGTGTGCTTGAGACATCAGAAGAAGGTCTGTATTCTGCTTCTTTACGCTCTCAGCTTTCTCAGATACAGGAGAGAGCTGGTGCTGTAAGACCATTAGGCTCTGGGTAAGCTTAGACCTGCATCCTGGGCCCATTCTGGAAGGACATACTGCTCTCTCACTGGCCTCCCTCAGTGACTGTGCTCTCTGGAGGGTCTTGCAAGTCTGAGGAACCAGGGAGCTAAGTGACTCCAGTGGCTACCCTTTTCCAGGCAGCTAAGGTCATGCGGTACAGAATCACGGCCCAGAGGTAGCTGTGTAGTGAGAGGAGAGGTGTTGGGGTCACTTCCTTGCACAGATCTTCACAGCTCCCTGGCTCACAACAGGCCCCCTGCATATATCCTGCAAGAGGAAGAGTGGTCCTTCTATCTCCATGTATTAGTCCAGGTTTTGTTCCCGTAGGCTCTTCCAGGAGGTCCTTCTAGATCCCTTGTGAGACCCCATCTGTCTCCTACACTTGTGCCAGAATCCTAGACAGCTTGCAATCTGAGACAGCTCAAGCCGAAGCCAGCCCCTCCTGTCTAAGAGAGTAAACTGAGGTTGTAAGAGAGGAGGAGACTTGCTGGAGGCCACAGTGGGCTAGAGCAGAGCCAGTGTGAGTCCAGAGCTCTTTCTGTGCCGCTTCTGTGGCCTTAATGAGCTGTCTTCAAAGGGCCTGCATCTATGACTGAGCTCCTCCAACCAGGCTCACTACCACAATGGAGGTTCAGGAGGGGGAAGAACAGCCTGTATAAATATACCCCTGGCACGTGCCCTCAACATACTTGGAGCTGAATGGGGGTAGGGGAGACACAGAGACAGATAGTAAAGAGCCCCATTCAAAGTCAGGATATCCAGAGGGGCCCTTGTGGATTGGATTGACTTCTTGGCCTAGATAGTAAAGGCCACAGAAAGAGAGGCCAGAGCAGAAGAATGAAGGACATATCTATAAGCCTCCATCTTGTCTGTTTGAGGCAGGGTCTAACTACATAGCTCTGGCTGGCCTTGAACTGTCTAGGTAGACCAGGCTGGCCTCTGAGACCTGCCTGCCTCTGTCTCTAGAGTGCTTGGATTATGGATGTACATCATCACACTCAGCTGTAAGATACCTCTTAATTTTTATAAAACACAGGTGGATTCCCAACATTCAAGTGGCAAGAAGTAAATTACGTTATTGTAAATCACTGAGCAAAAGCTGACTAACAAAGAACTCAAATTCACTATCTGGCCCCAATGCAGCCATTGTAGAGACACCACAGAGAAAGGCAGAAGGGGGAGGGGGAGCAGAGAAGGAATAGGGACCCCAAGGAACCATGTGTAGACATATTTAGTTCCCTTTGCAGAAGAAGAAAGATCCCCAGAAAAGTTTAGTGCATGCTCCGTGTTGCCATGGCGATGCTTAAGTTCATTATAATGGTGATGATGATGATGATGATTGTAGCTGCCATTCTGGATTCCTGTCTTATGGCAGGTTATTTAAATGTCACACATCCTTATAACTGCCCGACAACATAGACACTTTTAATTCATCAAATAGTTACTGCTATCCTTTCCATTAACAGAAGAAAAAATTGGACACTTGGGAAAGTACCAGACAGGGTGACATGACACGTGGCCTGGTTGGAGGTGGAGTCAGAACTGTGGGCTGTCAAAGTCCGTCTCCCTCACCCCCGAGGCCACAGGACCCTTCTGATTAGCCCTGGTTCTAGGTGGAGTGCGTCCAGGTTGGATGGGAGGATTGTTTTGGGCTTTCATAAGTTCACCTGGCACTCCAAGGGGCTGTAGAGTTACCGTGGATGGGACAGGGGTTGTTTCCCTTGCTAAAGATGATGCTATAAGAAAACAGTTGGGCAGAAGCTGGGGAAGTACTAGGGTCTTAGCCCTGCTCCTAGGTACCTAGCCTGACATCTTCTGGGCCTCAGCTTTTCCCTCAATGAGAGAAGATCGGGGCCAAACCTGCTCCAAAGGCAAAGAAGCAGATCTTGTCCTGGTTCTCCTGTAGCAGAGCCATGACTCTCCTCCCCATGCGCTCATTCCTCTTGTAGATGAGCTCCTGGCGGAAGTAGCTGTCAATCTCCTGGGCTGTCACCTGCTCATGAGGTGGGAGGGTGGTGTTGATGAAATTGGGGAGCTGCAACGGTAAGACAGAAGCCACCTTTAGGTCTTGATGGAGCAGGGCATATGTCAGATAAACACAAGGTCCAGGTAGGACTGGCAATTTTCCTTTCTGAGGCCCCACAGTAGGCTCTGTGCTGGTTCATCAACCCTCAGACCCTCAAAGATGAGCATTGTTCCAGTTTTCCATGTGAAGCAGGGCCGAGAGGGAACAATCCAGAGATGTGTGCAGCCACAGATAGGGCAATCATAGCCCAGCCGTACGCCCTGATGGTAAGATGCCACACAGGCCTGCCTGATATTTCTTTAGAGGTTGGGGCTCAGGAGGCTGTGGCCATGCTGAGTTCCTTATGTTCTTTCCTCAGCCCTGAGTCCAGCATGACCTGGACAAGGAACCCAGTTCAGCAAGAGGGGTAGATGACAGGTGTGGCAAGAAGGCCAGAGAGCTTAGAGGTTAGGGAGAGTGGAGCTTTGGATTCAGTTCTGATGCTACACCACTTTGCTGAGCTCTGACTCTCATTCATAGGAAGGACTAACGTGATGGAAGGAACCAAACGAGATGATGGGCGCTGCTGTGGCTGCACTCCGCCCTCTGCTCTACAGAGGTGAGCAGGGCAGCACCTATGGCTCTTCCCATGTCTGAGCTGCTGCCTGCCGTTCCGGCTTCACCCTTCCAGATCTTTGTCTTTTCCTGATAACAATTCCAGGATCACAGCCCCTTCCAGGCTAATGCTTGTGGGATAAGCTGCCTAGGGATTGTTCATCCTTACTCCCTGGGTCCTTTACCCTCACTCTTCTCCGCATCCAGCCTGAGATCCAGCTTTGCTGATGTACTTTCGAACTAAGCCGACGGATCCCTGAGTTCAAGGATGAAGTTATGTCATTCCAAGTCCCCAGGGCCTACTCAAGGAAGATGCCTATCGGCGAATCTTCCTGATACAAGATATAGGAAGATGTCTACATCTTGAATATAAGATTGCACTACCCCTCCTGGATTGCTGTGTTCTTATCGTTTCATCTGTTTGGCTTGAATGATAGGTCTAGGCACTCTAGTACCATCTCCTCCAACATGTGCATGGGGGCTGCTGTGGAAACTAAGACAATGAATCAAAACACACTGTCTTTTCTCTCGATCCACCCATATCATAACATCCTCCAAGCTCCTTGCTCATAGAACATCTCTCCTTTCTCACTGTCATCTACCCAAGCACAAAGCACAAAATACCAGTCCTGATTGAAAGATGATAGGGATTGTGCCTGAAGATACCAACTTCCTAGAGATCTCAGTCCTTCAGAAGAGCCAATTATTAGCCCAGTTACATGGCTTTTTTTTTTTACAGCCACTGTTGAGTTGTCAGCATTCTTTCTGGGGAAGGTGGGGAGTTAACAGAGACTGAATCTGCCAAGGACCCATGGGTGAAATGGGTGATAAATGCACTTGCACCGTACGGCCCCGTCGTCAGAGAGGCCAGACTCACTGCTCTGGGATGAAGATGGAAGTGATGTGATTGTCTCAACGTGAGCAGTGCACAATGCGTACAATGTACGCAGCAGCCCTGCTCATGCCTAGGCTGGTCCACAGCTGGCACGCAGAGACTGCTGGTTTGGCAGGTAGACAAACGAAGGAACTGCTTATGCTCCTCCACACTGGAAGGGATGACTGGCAGCCCCGATGAAATAGGTCACCCTTGACTTGATGCAGTTACAGGAGATGCTAGAGAATTTGAAGTCAGGGTGGAGAACAGCCAGGCCATGACTAGAAGGGCTGTTTCTGGAAACATGCCTCTCAAAGGCCTCTCCCCATTTACAGGGTATGGGAGAGGATAGGAGGCCATGCTTTATTACACATAAGTGTTTGTTTAGTCAGGGAGCAAGTGGCTGGGTGAGCGGGTTGAGCGACAGCTGAGGAAGAGTGGTGATGAGCACAGGTCCCGCAGTCACACAGCCAGGGCAGCTTGGGTGCCATCCCTCTTTCCTTGCTCGGTGCTCCACTAGGTTATGGTCTCTCTGAGTCTCACATTCCTCATTGGTAACAGGGGAACACACATGGCTTATGGCATGGATTCAATGAGACCAGCTTTGGAAGATGCTAGCGCAGTAAGGCCCTGTGGAAATACGGAGTTATATACCTCACCTTGCACTGTCACCTTCCCATGTGATGTCACAGGCTAGTAGAGAAGGGTGGCCTCCAGAGATGACAGAACCACCAGAGAGACATGAAGACAGAGGTCTGAGTCCCCTCCTTCTCCCACGGATAATGGGACCTGTGGGCATGCGCTCTTCCTTCCTGCTATGTTTCCTGCCCACACAAACACACCCAAAAAGATTCCCCAGGGGGCTGAAGCTATTTACAAGGACAAGAAAAAGAGCAAAATTTCAAAAGCATGAAGAATCAGGGCTGGACAATCAGCTTCCCCTGGACTTCCTAGCCACTGGCTAACACTCTCTGTGTGTCTCATGCTGATGGGCCTTGGCCCCATGCCAAGGATGGGGCCTGGGTTTGAGCCAGGGCTGGGGGAGAAGCAAATTAATGATGTCATTAGACTTGTCTGGGGCCTTAAATCTCCCATGACAAGTTTAAGTGCAGGGCATATGATAACATTTTGAAGAGATCATGGAATGTCCCTAGAGCTCTAGAGAGACTGGTTGGTGTGTGATGGGGTGTCAAGGAGATGGGCCAGGCGGGACTGCTGTGAGGTTATGGGGGAGGGGTTCAATAGGCTTCCTTGGTCTGTAGCTAGGGATGGCTAAGTGCCCAGGCCTGTTGATAATCCTCAACTACCCACTTCCCCGTACCCACCTACCTAGTAGGCAACCTCTGAGAAACTCCCTAGATCCTGCCCTGTGTCAGGCTAGGGCCACGCCAGCACCCTCAAGCTGGGTCCACTGTCTCTCAGAGTACCAGTCCCATAGAGGAGTCAGCCATGCTTGTAGGAATACTATGGGATATACAGTAGGAGAGGGTGAGAAGAAATGTTTCAAGAAGGTCCCTGATGGTTGACTATGGAGTATGGTTGGCCCAGGTCAGCCTAGGTTTGCGGTTGGAGGAGATGGTGGCACTGCTATCAATGATCTTGACTCTGAGTAATATTCTACTGTCAAAAGTCTCTGGACTTGGATAAAACATGTATGTGGCTACCATGTACCTCAGGGAGCTTGGGACCCCAGGCTTGCCAGGTAGGACTTCTGTGTGGTCCTCCAATTATGGACACTAACAACATCAGTAACCTGGAGCTGCAGAGAGAGACAGGGCACAGTCATTGTTGAGGGTGTGGGGGTGTGGAGCTTGGAGGTATTCTGTTAGGGAGTATGGAGCAATGAGCCTCAGGCACTGTGTTAGTTCCACCCAGGCCTCCAAAGGCTACTTGATCACCCTCCCCACTGCAGCCAGAGGCATCTTTTTGACTGCAATGATCCGTACACTCCTGGGGGGTGTGGGGAGGTCTTACTCCTTAGCTGCATTCCCACCCTATGCTTGTTTTTTGCTATGCAAGCCACACCCTCTGAGACATCTACCAGTCCCTCCTCTTGGCTGTCCTTCTCACCTAGGAAGCTCTACTAACAAGCTTAGTTCCTACTTTATGATTTCCCTGGAGCCTCCCTGACTGCTCAGGGGGATGAGCCTAAATCTCTAGATCCCCAGACCTTGAGGCTGAGAGGCCTCTGACTGCAGATGCGGCCCCACATAGTGAGATGTGCAATGGCAGGGTTCAGCTTTGTGACCCTGGATTTTCTCCTCCTTAGGACAGGTTTCCTGTGTACCCCATATGCAGCTCTGAAGAGACCACCTGCTCTGCTGGGGGACATGGCTGCAGCCATCAGAGATCAGCAGAGATTCAAAGGAAATCTGAACTGATCATCCCCCAAGCTCACCCCATGCCTCTTTCGCCTGGCTTAGAGTTAGCCACAGGCCTTGTCTTGTCCACCCCTTCTTCCTCAGGCCAGCTGCTTCACAGCCAGTTATCCAACTTACAACCAAGACCGTTTTGCTGTGGAATCACCCTCCACCCACCAAATGAACCATTAACAGATTAAGAGCAAGGGTCACCAGAAGTGGGACTCTGGTGAGAGTCCCATCAGTTCATGGTGTCAGGCTCCTCCCCTTCCTCCTCCACCAGGAGACTAGAGTCCTCAGACCTGGAGTCTCCCACAGTAAGGGCTGGGCTCCTTCTTCCATTCTCTAGGCTTCCCTAAGTACATGATGTACCTACAGTGTTATGCGTGACAGTCACTCACTGGCAAGCACACAGTGCCAGGCGCCAAGGGGTCTCTCCAGAGCAGTGGGGAACCAAGGGATGAGCATCTCATCCCTGCCCTCAGGGAGCCTGTGTCTGGGGGTTGGGTGGCAAGCACAGACAGAACATTGTGGCCCCAGCCTGGCTGGCCTCCAACCAGAACTCTCCCCACTCCTCCTCCTCCGGGTCTCTGGTTCACTTGCACACTGTACTCAATGCTGGAACATTCCTTCTTTGTCTATGGCTAATGTAGGTTCTTCTGTGACCTTTTACTTTATAGGAATGTTTCCTAATTGCCCTGTCCAAGCTGCAGCCACGTCTAAATGAGAGAGTCCTGCCATGGGATGTATCTGCACCTCTTCTGTCCCCAGTGCAAGGGTCCCTATATGAGACAATGATTTCCTGGGTCTCCCAGGCTCCTTGTGAGTGGGTAAGTCCCATGAGAGATGTCCTCCCTGGCTCCTCACCATATCCCTGTGTGCACCGTGTTACCACATTTACAAACTATTTCATTTATTTGGCAAATATTTACAGAGACCTATTTCAGGCCGGGGACTTCTCTCACCAGAGGGGATAAATAAATGAATTAATGACAGACCCAAACCCTGCCCTCGTGGAGCTTGTGTTCCAGTGGGAAGGACTAGACGGTAAGTAGTCACTAGTGAAAG
The DNA here is from genome assembly GCA_001685095.1 of Ellobius talpinus. NCBI lineage: Eukaryota > Metazoa > Chordata > Mammalia > Rodentia > Cricetidae > Ellobius > Ellobius talpinus. The sequence continues at coordinate 15,055 of LOJH01000781.1, forward strand.
GACTGAGTGTATGACCGTGGGAGGAAAATGAGGTATAGAAAAGGTAGTGACAGTTGGTGTATTTTCTTTTGAGGGGGAGTGGGGCTCAGGCTACAGCTCAGACAGGGTGATGGGGCTGGTCTTATGGTGCCAGTGATGCCTGAAGATGGAGAGGGAGTACGTTATGATGACATGGGAGAAGCACTTATACTGAGGGAATAGAGCCAGTGAAAAGGCAGAACACACCATGTTGGTGTGTTCTTGAGATGACAGGGCAGACTGCGCTGCTGGGGTGTATATAGGGGATGGGGTCGGGAGCAGGGGCAGAACAGCAGGAGTACACAGACTACTGCAGACACCGGCTTTTACCCTGGGAAACTGGGAACAGCAGAAAGGGTCCAGAACACGGACATGGCCTCCTTTGCCCAATCCAAGCTTTCTGAGTGGATGAATATCCAAATACCACGGCAAAGGAACCCCTGGGGAAAACTGTGTGATGTCTGGGGAGATACCTGATTCCATCTGGGAGGCTGGGGAGGTTTCTCAGAGCAGGCAACATTGAATCATGATCAAGTTGGAGGAATCCAGGGGAGAATGAGCCTGGACAAAGGCTCAGAAGTACTATGGGACAAGCTGTAAATCCCACACGCCTGATGTGGGGGGGGATGGGCTGTGACAAGACCACAGAGAGGTCTTAGAGGATCCTTGAGTGCTGGATAGAATGTCTTGGAATTTTCTGGAGATCAGTGAGGAGGCATGGTAAAGTCTGGGCAAGGTCAAGCCAAATTCAACCCTTTAGGGCCCTACTCAGGGTCTTGTTAGTCTTCCTGAAATTTTGGCTCTAGGATTTGTATTAAAGCAGAAGGTCCTGAGACAGACTCGAGGCCAAACTCATACTAACTACGCTTTCCCTTCTGTGGGCCTTCTGTTTCAAGTTGCTGTTCTTGATGATTTAACAACAATAAGCCGCACAGCCTTGAGCAAGTGTTGTCTTCTCTGAGCCTCAGTTTCCCCTCTATAAAGGAGATGACAGTAGTTTCTCTTTATCATTGCTGGAGAGAAGCTGGTCTCTGACCACTATACAATAGGCATCTGATAAATGCCAGGTGGGATCATGTGGGCCTAGATCCAGGTGTTTCCAGCTGGTGACGCAGTGGCCATCAGGGCAGGCAGAGAGGAGGGCCTCACCTGGGATGTGTCATGGTTGAAAATGACTGCATTGAGGTCCCCGCAGTTGTAGTGTTTGATGAGGTCCTCTGTGGTGTAGGGCGCCTGCAGGCTCCCAGCCCGCACACTCTCATGCTGCAGCAGAGTCTGGTTCAGGGCGAACAGCACCTGGCCGAGAAAAGAGAAGGGCATCAGGGATGTTCTCAAGGACAGGCTGGACTCTGGAAGTGGCCTTCTACCCTCTGGATTTTGGGGCTATCGGCATGAAACAGAAGGTACGTGACACAGCGAACTATCTGAGTTTTGGGTGAATCTTCCTCTTGACTCCTTTGTTCTACTTTGCTTAGCAGTATTCTAAAACAAGCAGCCCATTTTATTACCAAGAGCACCCCAAAATGCAGTCAAGGCACTGAACAGTAGAAAACAAAGCTTGGTTCTGTGTCCAGGCCCAGAGGTCTCAGAGCAGGATCCTTGGAGCCCACCTTCCCATGTGTTTAGCAGATGCACCCTCTGTCTCCTCTGTGCTCTGGGCTACTGGCTCCAGGGATGCAGTTTCCAGGCATTAGGGTCACTTGGAACACTATACAGAAGTTGCTTCTCTCCTGGAATCAGAAGACAAGCGGATGTTCCCACCAAGACATATAATCTGAATAAAAAGCTTTTGAAATAGGTGTACAGGGCCAGGTCAACATGGTGACACAGGCAATAAGATCATGCGTGTGTTCCCTCCATGTTTGCTAATGGCAGGAGAATCGGATTGCACAGACTGTGGTAGCCCCCACTGTTCCCTTTAATGAGAGGGCTGGAGGTGAGGCCAGACCCCTTGCCCCACGTCTGGGCCTTCTCCAGGCCCCTGGGCTTTGGCTGAAATCAGACCTGTAGCCATTTGGTGCAGAGTGTCGATGGCAGCGTGGTGGCTGCGGATGAATTACAGGAGGCAGTGACGTTTTCTGCCGTGGACATTGCTAAGACAAAAAACACTTTCTCCCGCAGGGTGCATGCCTCTGATGAAAGCGTCCATGTCGAGCTGATCCACTCTCCTACTCTGAGGGCCCACAACAGAGGGACTTCCTGTGGCCACACCCAGCTGCTGCACACACCTGCTCTGTTGCTTCTTAGATCAGGCAGTGCCCTGGGGTGAGGTCATCTGCCTGGGCACCAGGAGACCTGGCTGGAGGGTAAACGTCTCCCCTGGACCCTGCTTGACTCAAGAAGTCAAGTCTGCAATGATGAGGCCTTCGTGAAGCCGGGAGGTATTTCAGGGGATTAAGTATATTCCCGGCTGCCGGGTGTTAAGCACAGTCCTGGCAAGAAATGAGTGCTGAGTATATGTTCGTTACATAAAACTTAGGAGGAAAGAGCGCCAAATCTTCCCAGCTAGGTGCTGGGAGATAGGGTCCTGAGAATTCATCTGGTGCGGAGGTTTCAAACTACTTTTAGCTGTAGAATTCTTTTGTTGTTGTTACTGTTGTTGTTGTCTTTCTCCAACAGAATCTTACTTGGAGTCTTGAACGTGGAACAGATAAAAATAGTAAAGTTCTGGCTGATATGAGGGAGGCTGGGGTGGGGATGGCCCCGTGCTGCAGGGATTTCCACAGGAACCCTAGAGCCCAGTTTAAGGATCCCTGATCTCACTTTGTACATTCTTAATGAAAAGGAAGAGAGGGGATAGCATCCCAGGCAGGTAGGATGGGGTGTGCATGAGTACATACAGGGAGTTATGCAGAAGGGGCTCCACCCAAGGGTCCTGACCACCAGCCTTGGGTCACAAGGCTGATGATGCAGGACCTTCTGCTAGCTACTGGCATAGCCATCCATACCCACTGTAAAGCAGCCAGGGGTGCTTGCTGTTGGAGCGGTGCAGGCAGGAAGTGAAGGCCCACCAGGCCATTCGAGAGTTTTGCAGCTCCCTGCATGTCTCAGCTGGTTTGTGACATTAACTATATTCTGGTGGGATCTGGTACCTCCCACAGGCTCCCTGTGCAGAGACCACTTCGGATGTGCGTGTCCTGCAGAACTGATTTGGCCTCTGTCTTTCTGTTCGCTGTTGAACCCCAATGTCACAAACATCACTCAGGAAACACTACAAAAAGAAGGTGCTGACCCTGAATCATGTTCCCCCAACTTCCTCTTCCATACCTACTCTTTGTAACTCATGATGGAGTCATCACCCATTCATACTGGGACCCCTGGTTCTATTGATCCCTTATTATGCGACATAAACTTCCTAAGTGGATTCACTATTTAATCTTTAGAGCAGCTCCCAGGTGAAATTAAGATGAAAAAATCCCACAGCAAAGAGACATTAAGTACCATCCCAAGGTGAGAAGGCTGGAGAGATGTGAGATGGACCAGTTGGCACATGTTCTGTCCTTAGTCAGTGTCCACAGGGCCTCCCTCTTCTCTGTCGAGGAAAGGAGGGACAGCAAGGATGTAGAGATGGGGCACAACAGAAGTCGAGGACAGGGCTTTGCAGCTCAACGAAAAGAGCAAAAAGAGTGGAGGTAGAATTCCAGATCACTGGCTTACTACAAGCAGGCCTTTAGGCACTGTGTCCTCTTTTGTGAGCATTCTTGGGCTTCCAACTAGCAAAAGGAAGATATATCCCTGCCCCCTTCCCCCCACCCCTTCCCTTCCTTCCTTTATCAAACAAAGGCTTTCAGCAGCTTCTCAGCAGGGACTTGGGTTTGATGGAGAAATATGCCCTGGTTTCTAAGCACATGGAACTCATGGAGGAGGCAGACAAGCCACTGACCTTCACGCCAGGGTGACAGAGGCACAAGCTTTAGAACGAAGTACCACCCTGGCTTCTGCTTCCCTCTCCAGCTCCCAGAATTCCCCAGGCCTCTGGGCATTCTACTCCCGGCCGCCTTAGAACAACAAACCTCCCTTGCAAGGAGCCTCAGTGGCCCACACTAGGATAATGTTTATGATAAGGCTATGACATAGAATAACAAACACTGGGTGAAGAGTAGAGGCCTCGCTCCCCCCCCCATGCCTACGTGGAGTCCTGGCCCCCGGGAACCCTGGCCACCAAGAAATGCTATGTGCATCCTCTCCTGCCTCGCCTCCCAGAGCTCATGGGGCATAAGATGGCTGGAGGCATCTGTTGAGTGTGTAGGCTTGGAATCTAAATAGGTCTTCAAATAGAAGACTAAGGCGGAGAGTGGCAGGTGCCAGGAGGCTGGAAAAAGGCTTGTTTTTCCAGAACAGTCCAGTAAATAATCCTAGACAGACTAGAATGCTAGACTTGAGGTCTATGCTCATTTGTTTGCCCATGTCACCTGAAGACAGGTCTGGCTCTCAGGTTAAGAATCTGGGACAATAAGTGAGGACTTCTACCAAGACTGGAGCCCAGAATAATGACAGCTAAATCCTAAGCAGGTTGACAGTGTTCACCGAGTACCTTCTCGGTGCCAGTGCACCAGGCAAGGACAGCAGAGACAAAGGCCTCGCTCTCACACAGCTTGCCTGCTAGGTGAACATTCTGTGTTCACTGTCATCAGTAAACAGCATGGAAGCAGGGCTGTGATAATCCTGCTGAACTGGCGCATCTCTGCAACAGGCAAAGAGGGCAGAACAGCCAGTTCTGCTGGAGGCTTGGCATCCGAACACTGAGAGAACCGGTTTACTATCTCCACTGTGAGGGTGAAAAGGGTGTGTAGAACACACAGTGTCTTTAGGGACACAGTGCTCACATTCCCTGTGAGTAGAGTTCTTGGAAAATGACATTTGTGCCCATACATCTTTGAATGAAGCTCAAGGATGGAGTTTTAGGTATCAGCCTGGTTCTGAATCTTGGAAGCTGAGGTTCTTGCTGATGCAAAGGAAGTGAAGAATGGGTGATAGAGGAGGTGGGAAGTACCAGAAGCTATCAGGTGTGGTCATTTACAAGAAATGGAGACTGTACTGGCTACAAATATTTATTTTTGAGACAGCGTCTTATGTAGCCCAGGCTAGTCTTAAACTCACTATATAGCTGAGGTTAACCTTGAACTTCAGATCCTCTTTCCTCCACTTCGCAAATGCTGGGAATACTAGCATGTGCCACCACTCTCAGTTTATATGGATGCTAGGCAAATGTCCTCAGCCCTGAATATGTTTATTTTGTGTGTGAGGGTTGAGGGCAAATGTGGATGTATGTCTGAGTGCTATTTATCTCAAATATCTTGGTTTTCTTGTCCTCTAATCATGTAACACTGGTGTATTGACCATCCCTACAAGGGTGCTGAAGTGCTGTTAACTTGACATCACAGTAGTTACAGGATGTCAAGGGGGAGAATAAGTGGAGGAGTGCCTAGCATCCTCTTCTGGGGAAGACCTGCTTTATTTTTGGCTGTGTACAAGACAGCTGCTCATATTAAACAGAGTTATCTTCCCTGTCCTTATTTGAAGCCAAGGCATGGCTTATGTAAATGAACATGGGTACCACGTTGACAAGCAGCAGACACGTGGTTGATTTTATGTGTCAAATGGACTAAGTTGAGGTCCCAGATACTTAATGAAATGTTTATCTAGATGCCCCTATTCTAAAACAAACTATTATTATTAAAAAATCCTTGCCAATAAAACAGAACACACCAAAATTAACTAGAGTCAAAGTCTATACAATGAGGCTTTCTGCAGTTAGAATTGGTATGCAGAGTTGGAGTTGTGAAGCTTCACAGTAAATTTTACAGTTTCAGTATTGAATCTATTTTATGCACCACCTAACACAAACAAAAATCCTTGACAGAATTAAAACTAGAAAAACAATTAGTTTTAAGCCCTTTCTCATAGCTCATGTCCATCACCTGCACTCAGTCTTTCCTCATCCTTTTTATTTAGCCTTTCTTGCTCTTTCCTTCAAGTTGTTCTGCATGCTCACATACACTTGTTTACATACATACATACATACATACATACATACATACATACATTATTAGCTAGATTCTGCATATGAGACAGTACATGTGGGTTATTTCTTTCTGAGATTCTATGACCTTAATATTATACATTTTAAATCTATCCATTTTCCTGCATATTTTCAAACTTCTTTTTTTCTTCAGAGTTGAGATGTATTCTATTTTATGAATATACTGAATTTTTCTATCCATTCATTTGTTGATGGACAATGGGGTTTGATTCTGATTATTTTCCATAGTGAATATAGTAGCAATAAATGTGTGTACAGATTATCTCTATGGCAGGGAATGGACTTCTCTGGGTCTATGACCAGGAAGGAAATCTCTGGGACATATGGTAGTTCGATTTGAAAGTTTTTGAGGAATATCCAAATTGATTTCCACAATGGCTATATTAGTTTGTGTACCCACCAACAGTGAATGTGGGTTCCTTCCTCTCCATTTCCTTTCCAACATTTATTATCAGATTTGTTGATGGCAGCCATTCTGAGGGGGCTTGCAAAATAATTTTGATGCATTTCTATGATGGTTAAGAATACTGAACACTTGAAAACATAGTTACTGGCCATTTGTATCTCTCTCTTTCCCTCCCTTGCTCCCTCCCTCTGTCCCTCTGTCCCTCTGCCCTCTTTCTTTCATAAAAAAGTGTCTATTCAGTTCTCTTACCAGCTTACTGACTGGCAGTTTTATTCCCCCTGAATTCTGGATATTAGCCTCTTGTCCGAAGTGTTACCAGTAGATTTCGATCTGTTAACTCTGCCACTGTTTCCTTTGTCATGGAGAGACTTTATTTCCATGTATTCCCATCTATTGATACTTGGGGGTGTTGGTGTTCCATTTAACAAGTTCTCGCCTACCTAAATAGGTTTCCCCATATTTTCTTCTGAAAGTTTCAGTGTTTCAGATTTTAAATTAAGATCTTTTTAAAAGCTGATTTCGTATGAGGTGAAAAGTATAAATTTAACTTCTTTTTTTGTGGGCAGAATTTCAGTTTTCTTTTCTAGACATTCCTAGAAAAGTATTTTTACATGAGATTGATATTTAATTTACTAAATTTTGAAGAAAATGAATCATTATCCAATGAGTAGGTGGGGCTCCATCAGTTGGTAGTTTTAAGAGGAAAGTGACTGTGCACTCTGCCAGCTGAGCTTTGAACTTGGAACTGGCGTATCAAGTCTCCCCTGGACCTCCAGCCAGCTGCCCAACCTGGAGATTTATACTACTGAGACAATTCCTTGAAATCAATATCTGTCACTGTCTCTCTCTGCATTTCTGTCTCCTCACTCTGACTCTGCAGCCCTCCCATGCCTATGGATTTATGCACACACACAGTTATGTATCATACAAATGTACTATACAATGGTGTTTTGGTCAATGGTGAGCTACACTATGAATATGCCTTCATAAAATTACAGTGGAGCCAGATATCTATGGCCTTGTATTTTTATTATACCTTTTCTGCATTCAAATGCATGAATATTTGTATTAGGTTATAAATTATCTACAGTTTTATGTACAGTAGGTAGCATGCACATTTGTAGCTAGTGGTAACAGCAGGTACTATATAGTCTAGGTATGCAGGGGGCTGGACTCCTAGGTTGTACAGATACATACTGTGATGTGTACACAACGACAGAACCAGCTAAGGATCCATTTCTCCGAACACATTCCCATTGTGAAGCTCCACATGGTTGGACATCAGCTACAAGTGTGGGTATGAGTACATACCTTCTACTGGCCCATTTCTTGGATGAAAAATAGTATGTGTTTGAGAAAAGAATCAAGAAAGGGGGCAGAGGTGCAGGGGTGCAGGGACCAGCAGGTGCAAAGGCCCTGCATGCACACAATGGGAAGCAGAGGCCAGGAAAGTGGAGCTAAACAAGCCAGCAGAGTGATGGGAATGTAGCTGGAGTTGACAAGCATGGCAGATAACATGGGTATGGCAGAGAAACTGGGAAGCCAGCTCACGCTATAATCCTTCCAGATGAGGACTGTAATTCCTGTGTGACAAAACAGGAAACTAAGGCTTGGGGATGAGGAAGTCACTGTTCAAGATTTCTGACTGGAAACTAGGCCTGAGATTTAGAGCTGGGCCTAACAGGCAGACCCTGGATTCCCTTTGCTCTCCCGAGCTCTACCTCCCAAGCTACTTCCATTCATCCCTTAGTAGAAGGACAAGGACAGGCGTTAATAGATAGATGGAGCCAGTCTGTGGGGCCTTTATTCTGAGTGTTCAATTGGGGGGAGGGATAAAGAAACAGAGAGAGAGAGGGAGAGAGAGAGAGTCAGTCTTAATTATCAGGTATTGTCAAGGTTGGCACACAAGGTCCCCCTTTTAGAGTTAACCCCAACCACTGGCACCCAGCCTTCTACTATCTTTACTCTATGCCAGTCTGATAGAACTTCAGGCCAGTCCATGACACCTCTGAGGGACACACTATCCATCTTGGCTTTGTCTATTCCCCACAGAGGACACAGTGCCAGTCATATACAAAATGAACATGACAAGCAGAGGGCATCACTCATCACATGACCTTCATCCCTAGCAGTTCCCTACCAGGACCCAGACAGAGCAGCACTGCTATCCTGGACCTGAGGTCAGACTAATCCGACAGCACGCAGCACAGGGGTGGAGGGCAGCCCACCTCATAGAAGCCATCCCTGGCATGGGGGACACTTATGCAGAGGTTCCAGCCCTCAGGGCTTGCACTGCAATTTGTCTGTTTTCCATGCTCCACGGATAGCACCAAAGCACTACAGACTATTTCCAGGCTTCCTGCTCCAGGACTTCAAGTCTCCCAGTCCTTCCAGCACAGATCCAGTCTGCACACACCAGGTAATGGGACAGTAGGCATCTACATAAAAACAAGGTTTCCTGGAGCTAGGGCCTGGCTCTGGGCTAATGGCAGGGACCAGAGATCTAGCCACCATTTGACTTGTCACTAGAAGCCTAGAGTAGACCATTTTTCTTCTTGAGGCCTTGGTTTATCCACCTGTGACAGGGACAATTTAGGCATTCATTGACTGAAGATTTATGGAGCCCTTACACAGCAGCCTGCTGGTCCAGGCCAGGGGCACAATCGTAAATACATCAAGCAAAGGCCCCTGACCTACTGGAGCTTTCATTACATGAGAACACTGGTATTGGGAGAAACAATAAGCAAGCAAGGCAAAGGAAGGGACCATGTGTGTGTGTGTGTGTGTGTGTGTGTGTGTGTGTGTGTGTGTGTGTG
>LOJH01000781.1:24371-48633 GCA_001685095.1 Ellobius talpinus
TGTGTGTGTGTGTGTGTGTGTGTGTGTGTGTGTGTGTGTGTGTGTATACGTGGTATGTATTTGGTGCATGTCTGTGGTATGGTATGTGTGTGTAAGTGTGTTTGGTGCTGACGTTTTGGATCAGCTATTGGGAAAGTATTTGGGGAAAGTTATGAAGATGCTGAGGGAGGAGCTCCGAGGAGATACAGAAAAGGATTGGAGCAAAGACCAGGAAGCAATTAGAGCTCCTTCAGGGATGGGGCTATTCAAGGGCGTGCAAAGAGGAGCAGGAGTGAAGTAAGTTCTCCCCCTGACCCTTTGGGGACTTGAATGCACCACAGCCACAGATTCTCAGGGTTCAGTTACCCCCAGCAAGGCCTGGATCCCTAGCTCCCTCCCCTCCTGCCAGTCAGTTGCCATGATCTGCCACTGAAATCAGGATATGGTGTTGGGGTCAGGTACTATCTTGCCAGTCCAAAGCAGGGGACTAGGAAAGGCTCTTGGAAGAGGGTGGTAGTGGGAAGCCTCTTGTTGACAAGTGTTGGGTACAGCGTGGAGGTGGCAGTCATGAAGGAGGAGGCCAGCTTGGAGGCAAAGCAGCTTTGTCTGTCTTTCTTCCCACTCGGCCACCACACAGAGAACCATGGACTCAGCATCACGCACAAATGTGCCTGTTCTGTGGATCTTGAGGCAGCAGCACTCCCTCCCTGGCCTGCAGTGGGGGCTGAGTGTGCTCACTTCACTTCTGTTCTCTGGGGGCGAGGCTGTTCCTTCCACGACCACCCTAGAATTCTGGGGTTCCTCGCCTGTCTTTTCAAGCAGAGCCACCCACATGAGCAGAGTGGCACTTGCTGGGCAGGGAGGCTGTGAGCAAGGGGCTGCAGGAAGAAGTCTGTGTGGACTCTGTCCTGCTAAAGGAGGCTACCTCCTTTGTTTTCAGCACAGATAGGTTAAGGGAGACTTGATACCTAGAATCTGGAGCTGCAGACTAGCCCAGCCAAGAGACTGCAGCAGGACAATAGGCTTCCTGTGAAACAGGAGGTAAGGCCTGGTGCTAGCTCTCAGTTCTAGAGGCCCTATTCCAGCACCTGGCATCTTAGGCTATGATAGTTACCCCTCATGACTCAACAGTCCATGGCTCCTGGCGTGGTGTTCACTAGGCTCTTTTGTCCTTTTGATAGGTGGATTGTGTTACTAATCTCATTTTATACAGAGGCTCAGAGACAGAGGCAACACCCCACGTTCTCTGAGCTGGATTCCTTGAGTGCTGTGGCTCTTCTCCCTGAATCCACTGTATTCTCCCTCCTGCTCCTCCTCTTGTCCACCTCTTTATCTGTCACCAGGGGCAATGGCCTTTGAGAATTTAAACCTAATTTACATTCTAAACATGAGGAAAAAAGAGCAGGATGCATTATAAAGTCCCAGGGAAGAATCTCGACAAGTCTCTCCCAGTTTCAGAGCTGGGAGAAAGTTCAAAGGGATGAAGCTGGAGAGAACCAGTTGGCTCTGGCACCAGTGATGAGCTAGTAAGAATGGAAACCAGAGCACTTGGAGGGATTCCTGACTCAGTCTAGGAAGGGGAAGGCAGCAGTGTCTTTGCTGGGCTGAGAAGGACCATGGGGTGGAGAGGGAAGTGAATGCATTCGGAACAGAAGGTGAGCAAGCACAGTCTCTGGAGTAGAGGGGATGGGGCCCTGCCAGTCTTCTCTGCAGATCTGCCATGGATCAGGATCAGGCATAGGTGATACAGGGAGAACCCACAGTTTCTGTGGGAGTGATGAAGGTTGGGCAGCCACCATCGCCATCATCCTCATTTGTATTCTTAAGCACCCTTAGACTCCAAGCCTGATGGGAGAGTACTTCTGCCTCAGCCTCAGACCTGCTCTGCTGACACAGCTGCCTAGACTTCAAAAGGCAAGACTCCACATTCATTTGCAAAATCAGTATGGAATTCCCAGAGGGCTCCTCTAATTCCTCTGGTCTGACCACACAGCAATTACCCATTTACAGAGGAGGGGGAATGGCCTCCCAGGCTCTCCAGCTGTGTGGGGACCTCTGCTCTCCTTGGCCTTGAGCAATAGCTGGATGGGAGAGGACACCTGTTGGGGGCCTTGTGTGGGAAGACCTGGCTGCGAGCGCATAGCAGAGAAATGGTAACAGCACCCCTTAGCCACCATTGCCAAGTGCTTCTGAGGCGAACAAGGGAGGACAAGAAAGGGTGCTGATGGCCTTCAGACCCGACCTGTGCTTGAAGAACATGGAAGCCTTGCTCTGGATCCTTCCATGTGGGACAGGCCTTGCTCCTCTCTGGACCTCAGTTTACCTATCTGTCGTGTGTGTGTGTGTGTGTGTGTGTGTGTGTGTGTGTGTGTGTGTGTGTATGTAACATTAGTCCTGTCTGTTTGAGGACAGGCATTTTCAAAACCTCATCAAGTACTATTACCCTTCCTTATGATAGGAACACACACAGAGCACATGGGAATTCTTACTTCCTATAAACTGGGGTGCTCTCCAAAGGCTCTGCAGCAGGGATTCAGGAGGAGAAGCTGGAGCTCAAGCAAGCATGGGTAGAGTTTCTAGTTAGGTTGTGTTGGTTGCTGGGTTGCTGAACCAAATTGGTTCCAGGTGTGCGGTGGCTCATAGGGAGGACTTGGCCATGATCAAGCAATATTTGTTAAAGCCAGTGTCAAGGGGTGGACACTATGCCATTGAAGTGCAGCAAAGGAGCAGGGAGCACAATCAGGCGACCCTCAAAGATGGTGACTACAGCAAGTGCACTATGAAAGCATGCATTTGCCACACGGAAGAGGAGAGATGGAAATTGCAGGAGATGCAGATGGACAGGGAGGTGCTTTGTGGCTCCAGTCAGTGCTGACTGCAGCCACAGGAAAGGAAGGGAGACTGGGTAGACCCCACAGCTCCACAGTCATGCCAATAGCTGCCGTGGGCAGGAAGCCAGCATCAAGGCTGGTGGAGGAGGGCACAGGGCAGATTGATAGCCGAGGGTGGGTTCCAGACCGCAGGCTTTACTGGTAGATAGTAGGGGAAACTGAACTGATGGAGCAAGAAGGACCAGCAAGATTTTGGATTTAGAAGCCCACCTTTGTGATGCCTGGTGAACAGCAGGCAGTCTCAGCCCAGAGGCCAAGAGAGTCCAGGAAGCCCTGCCTTGACCTAGGCCTTGGAGATGTGGAGGGGGATTCGAAGCAGGTGAGAACAACAGTTCTCTCCCTGCTTTGGCTTCTAGAGCATCCTGGGCCAGGGCTCTGAGGCTCTCTCTTGACCTCACACTGACCCTGCTGTCTGAGGATGAGTTCTCTCCTCCTTTTCCTTTACTTTCGAAACCCACCCCTTGCAGCAGCAGCTGGACGGGGCAGGGCGGCTCAGAGTGGAGGGAAGGACAGAAGGCTCTGTGGTGCTGCCCGAGCCCCAAGTGCTGGTGGTCGAACCCCAAGTTCCAGGTCAAGGAGGATACACACTTCCTGGGAAACATCAAAGGAGAAAGCTGTAGAGTCTCAGAAGACAGCAAAGTGGTTCCAACTTCTGGTTTTAACTTGTTTGAAAGCTCAGAACACAGCACCTAGCAACAGATGGGGGTGTTGGACACTAGAGTGGACCTCAGCTTCTGCATGGGCCTCCTCATGATGCAGAGGCCACTGAAGCCCAGAGAGGACAAGGTTCCCAAGGCCAAGGCCACACAGCAAGCCAGGGGATGCCGATGAAGTCAGGGGTGAGGCATCTGTCTGCTTATCTGGCTCTGGTCAGGTCTCTTGTGGTCTATTCTCCTCTTTTCCCCCTACCACAGAAAGACTATAAGATGAAAGAATGTCCAAATGAAGCCCGAGCATCAGACTTGGGGCCAGAACACAGAAAAGGCAAACTCAATCTGGATGAGCAAAGCTCTGTATACACGTCAGATTAGTGCTAATCGGCCTCCAGGCTGGGAGGGTGGACAAAATGTGCTATGGGGGGGCATAAATTCACCCCCAAAGGACAGCTTTTAAGGGTATATGCACTTTCAGAATCCGCCACAGGCAGGAAGGCTACTCAGCCTTTCAGTCTCTGGCCAGAATCTTCTCCAGGGCCTTAGGTCTATGATGGTTTTTCACGACCCTTCCTTAATTTTTCTCTGGGCTTGTTTCTCTCAGCCTGTCTTCCCAGCCTATGCTTCCCTCCTGCCACACTAGGAATCCTACCTATTCTAAAAATGTCTCCTAGATCCTAGCTCCAGTCTGGGGTTCCCTTTTCTGGGCTCTTGTGACAAGAAGACTCAGACACAACAAGCCACAGCGTTGGTTTGCCCTGGGATTAGGAATAAGGTCTCTGGGTGACGTCAAAAATTGCATGGACCTATGTCTGTGCGAGGAAAAGACATAGATCAAGAGACAGAACAGAAACAATACTACCCCATCCACAAAGAGACTCATGGTCAACCATATGGCCTGTGTCCGAGCTGGTATGGTCCAGGAGTCCTGGAGACCGAGACTGATGTAATTCAGTCCTGCTTACAACACCTAGTGGCCTCTCCACCTCTCTCCATCATCTGGTCTTGGACTCTCTGACTAGGCCCTATGACCTGGCTGTGTGTGCATCCTCTACCTCACCCCTCCATTCCTTTCTCTTGTTTCATGGGAATACTGCACACCATGACTTCAGGGCCTGAGTCCTAGTGGCAGACTGCATCTGGTACCCGAACATCCCTAGCTTACCGGCCAGCTGTGGATGCTGCAAACCATGACCACCATACATGGGAGCACACTATGGCTCTAGAAATAACTACAAACAGCTTCCACATGGGCTCTCCGTGCTCCTTGGCAGTGCTCTGCTTCACTCACCAGGTTCCCCTTGCCCCTCGCCCTCTGAGCTCTTGGTTTTAACTAACTTCATGTACAGATTTACAGGTTTGTTTTGGAGTGGGCTGCTTCTTTCCCACTTCAGCGCCTTTGCACACCCTGGTCCAGGTACACCTTTCCATCGTGCCCCTGGTCTGCCCCACACACTTTAACATTTCAGCTGCTGTTCAAGTACCATCTCTTAGAGTTTCCTTCCCTGGCTCTGTAGATTGGCTCAGGGTACTCTCCAAAGTTCTCTTACTCTCTTTCCTGTTTCTTTGGAACACTGGCAAGAGTTTATCTTCATCCACACACAAGGTCGATATTTATTTAATGTCTTATTGTAACGTTATCAACTACCAGTGATTTTTCTGTGCCAGGCACTATACAAAGTTCTATACCAGTTTTATTGCACATGTGTTCCAACAATTATGAGACAGTTTTCACCTTCATTCCCTGTCCACAAGGGAGGCAAAGGAGACACGGTAAAGTGACTTGCCTAAGGTCATCCGGCTAGTGGTGGACAAATGAAGAATATCTGGAGATTTTTACCACGTGCCAAGCAGGTCCTACCACCTTCTATGAGGGACCAAATTCCCCTTACTCTTTCTCACATCCCTGATACCTAGGACATAGCTGTGACACCCTGAGGGCAGCCAGCTCCATTAGGCACAGCCTTCAGTCCTGGCTCAAAACCAGTAAGTACACTTGGGAGAAGCGGGGCATGCTGAAACCCCAGAGGTGGAGCTTAACTGTGGATGAGGGGTTCAGAGTTAGAGGGGCTCAGGAATGGCCCAGGGGTTCTCAGCAGAGAACTTCCTTCCTAGGTGTGCATTGCTCCTGACACATGACTGTCAGCTCAGTGACAAGGAGCCTGTCCTCTAAGTTCCTGCCAGGCCTGTGGTGGATGGCTAAGAGGTTCTTCCTCTGAGGAACTGAGGGAGCCTCCTGGAGGCTCCTTGCCTTGAAGGAGTCCACCCTCATCTGGACTGCCTCTGAGCCTGACAGCTGCTCTCCCCGGTCTCTCTACTACCTCCTTCCCCGCCATGCTCTTGGCACCCAGGCCCAGCTAGTTTAGGAGGCTTCCATCCCAGCAGCCCTGGCCCCCACCCCTTCGGAGGGGATCAGGTTCCCCCACAAACATAATTGAACAAAAATATGAGAGAAAAAAGGTCTTTGTTCTCCCATTTACAGCGTCAGAAAATATGTAACAAATTAGCCGTTTATGAGGTAAGAGACCAGCTCTGTGTGCAGGCGGTGTGGCCTCAGCAGGCACAAGGGGCCTTTGAGCCTCTGCATGGGGGGACACGGTGGTGGGAAGGGAGGGCTTGCAGGACTTCAGTGTAGGCGCAGGGGGCCGACGACCATCTAGGACTCTGGGAAGCTTTCAAGGGGAAACGGGGCAGACAGAGACAAGGAGGAGATCCTGAGCATGGGGAGAGAACAGCTGCTGCAGGCCAGTCTCCAACAGGGCCAGTGCACTTAGCAGCCAGGGGGCTACTGTGGTCTCAGTGGCTTCCTTGCTGGCTGCTGTGGACCTTAGGAATGGGCAGGTGCCTCTGGTATTGCTGCTGATTTCGCTCCATACCAAGGAGGAATGCCACCTGAAGTATCAAATATTCAGTAAGGTTGAGGAGGGGGGAAGCATCAGGGAAAGATCCAGAGGCTCTTAGCAACAGGACCATGCCTCTCCTCAGCATTGTCCTGGCCGTCATCTGTTTCACTTGGATGTCTAGAGCTATGCATGGCTTATCCAGTTATAAGCATAAGCATCTTAGCTTGGCCCACTGGGGTTGTTTGGCCTGGTGACAATGCAGGCTAGCATTTACCCTCGGCATCTTTGGCACCCTTATGATTTAGAGACTTCTCCTGCCTTCTCTCCCTCCTCCTCTTCATCCTTTTCCTCTTTTTATTCTCTTCTTTTCTTTCATTTTTTTTCAGCAGTCTCACTATGTGGCCTCAAATTTGTGGTCTTTCTGCCTCAGTCACCCCAGTGATGGGATTACAGGTGTGTGCACCACACCAGGCTCTTGGTTTAGTTCTTGATTCTGTTAGATCGTGTGCTCTAAGGCCCGCCTTTTCCATTCCTGTGCTCATGGTCAGGATTCTCCTTGCTGCCGGCCTGGCCACACATCATGGGAACACATGTTCAGATACCTCTTGCAATACATCCATGGAACTGCCTGTTCTCTTTGCTCACCACAGATCACTGCTGAGCTCAGAGCTGGGTTCTGGCTGCGTACCATGGCTCTGAGCCTTTGAGAGGAGGTATTGGTGAAGATGGGTCCATGCCAGTTCAGTAAGAAACCTCTGTAAGAAGTGAGGTGCTGGGTTCCTGTCTGAATACCCCGAGTGTTTGGTCTGTAGTCACAAACACATTGCTTTCCTGGATCTGACTTTATTTGTTTTGATTGGATCTTAATAGTTCTTTCAGGCTGAAGCTGAAGCTGCTTGGGATCCCAGGAGACTTGCTAAAACTTCAACTGCACCCAGCGTAGCAGAGTAACTTGAAATTTAATCAGTGCCCAGGGATGCCTGCCTCATTCTTTCCAGCACTGGCTTCTGAGGTGGGCTCGGACACAGTGCTGTTCTCTGCAGTGCAGACCTGAGGGTAAATTTGTACAGGCCGTAACTGTGCCTGGCAACTTCTCCATGGAGCCACAGAGCAAAACTCTGTCCCACTGGCCTTTACTTTCCCTATGTGGACCCCTTCCTGGGTACTTCTGTCGCCACTTTTCTGCCATCCTTCCTCCTCTTCTTTAAACACTTCTCTCCCACATTACTGTGTGACTTCCTGAAAAGAAAGCCCTTCCATGATGGAGGAAGTGATTTTCATTCATAAACATATCTCCAGCCCTGGCACTGAAAACAAGCCCCATGTCTCATGAATGAATGAATGAATGAATGAATGATACTCTTGGCATTTCATTTCACCACCATGCCTGGTCCTTTTCACGTAAGGCTGTACCTCAGTGGCAGGGCTCTGGCCTTTCAGAGTGTTAGTTCCTGGGCAGGCACAAGATGGTTTTGAACACGAACCAGGCCAACTGTTCATTTTACCAAGTTCAGAGAGGGAAGGCGTAGCCCAAATCACACAGTATAAAGAATTCTGTTCAGACACTTCCTGCGATGATGTGTCTATGGAACTGTGGACCAGTCTGCACCCCAGCTGGCTAGTGAGGGCCCCAGGACAAGTGTCTACAGGGAAGAAGAAATGGGAAGAAGCAGGAGCTCTCGGCAAGGCTGCTGCTTCTGGACTGCCCTTCCCCACTCTTTCCCTCCAGTCCTGCTAGCCTCCTTCCTCTACCATGCAGACCAGGAACCTCCCCTGCTGATCCCAAGTAGCCCAGGTCACACAGGTAACTGCAGGATTTGACCTGGAAGTGTTCTTTCTACCTTATCTCCTGGGTCTTTAGGCACTCCTCCCCTCAGCCTCCTCTGGGCCTGTGGGCAGGTGTCTGCCTTCCTTTCTGCTTTCTTTCCCAAAGCCTCTCCCTAGCCACGCACTCTCAGCTCTGTACCGGAAGTTCCCTCTGGCGCTTCCAGGAGTGCTCTAGCAATAAGCAGGTAGTGACCAGTCAGGCAGTGACTAGTTGCCTCTGTGACTGTTCTGCAGAAGGTTCTGTGCCATGGAGCCAGGAGGTGAGCCGAGACTCACACTAGTAATCCAGGGCCCTGGGTCAACATTCACTTGCACAGCTAAGTTCACCTCTTCCAAGGACTCACCTGCCTTTAAGAAAGCCTGAGCTATTCGGGACATGGTGAGCCTGTAGGAACCTGTCACAACAGCAGGGAGCCAGTAGGGGAAATGGGAATCAATGGCCCCAGAGCTCAGGACATAAAGTTACCCTGCCAGTGTACCTTCCAGGCAGGCACTCAGAGGGCTATGCCATATTTCTGTGCCCCAACAGTAGCCCATTACATCCTTGCCCTTACATGAAACAGGAGCCTGCCTGTCTACCTCAATCTGGCCCACGGCTCTCCAGAACTCGTCTATACTCTGTAATTCTGGAAAGGCTGCAGAGACCTGTGGCCACAGATAATCTCGTCAGTCAGTCCTTCTCTAGGCCACCCCAGCCCCCATCACCTCTTCCGCCCTCTTCAGGTTGTCATCACCACTCCTCCAAAGCAGCGGATGCAGACATCTGAGGAGGCACACAGTCATTAGGTTGGAAGGAGGAGGCATTGCTGACTAACTCCCAGCCAACCAGAAAATGTAATTAACCCGACTGCCCACCCAAGCACTGCACAAGGCACGCGTGCCCTCTTGTAAATATCTCTCCCACCGTGCATGAGCACTCAGTCACATGCAGACTCCAGAATTCTTCCTGCTGGGATGTGTCCAAGCAAGAACACCCTCACCACCTTACACAATAGTAACTGTCCACACACATAGACACATCTACAGCTCGACCTGTCCACGGCATCACTCCGCTCAGTGTTCTCTTCCTCTCTCACATCTCTGTGAGCTGGCTTAGAGTACGCAGCTATCAGCCTTGGCTCTGGGCATCTGTGAACCCCAGAGGATAGCCAGGACTTGACCTTTGGATCCTGTGTTGAGGGGCAGATAACCTAGCTGTCTTAGACCTGAACAGGTCCCTCACAGTCCATCACTCACTGGGCTGAGCTTCTTTGTCTCTGGGAGTGACAGAGTTAGGGTCATCTAGCACCCACTTTCTTAAACTGTGGGTCACAACTCCATGCTGTGTTACATAACTAGATGTTGTGTACGCAGCACACAAACACACACACACACACATTGCCAACAGTAAAAGATTTCTGAACCTGCAATTACTAAAAATTATTCCAAGAAATCAAGTGTGAGGTTAATCTGAGGTGTTTCTGGCCGTGTTGGCCTATGCCTCAACATGAGCACATGCCAGCAGACCCAATTCTGAACACAAGACTTGCACCCTACACTGTACATATCATGCCATGCAATGCTAATGGATGCCACCTGAAAGCCTTCTGCTCAGACCAAGATGCAGAGCGCTGCATGGGACGAGTTGCAGAATTTTCGCTGTACACGCAGTTTTCTGTGCTTGTAGAGACACAGTAGGTTAATTATAGAAACAAAGACGCTACATTTTTCTCCTGCCATTGTTCCTCAGCATGTAAGTATCATATTAACATATCTTTGGATTCTATTGTGTTAGAATGTATGAATTTTTAAATTATTTACATTGCTGACTCGAGTTTCATTAAAAAAATCATTAAATGCATTTTGGCTTGGGATTGAGACAGGATTTCCAACAGTTTCTGCAGTGACCCTAAGCACACTCTTGCCATTTTGTACTATGTATTTATGCACAGTTGCACTCTTGAATTGATGGTTATGAAACCGAAGTATCCATCAAACTCTGGGAAATGTTGAAGATGTTCTGTATCCAGCAAAACTGAATACTCAGCCAAGATTTAATTCGTTGTATAAAATAAACAAGCACGTCCACCTCATTGCTGTGCAGATGCACATTCATCTCTAGAAAACGGTAAGTTGTATGTCCACCAAAGGCTTGCTTTAAAGTAAATTCCTGGGGCTGGAGAGAAGGCTTACTGTTTAAGAATACTTGCTCTTGCAGAAGACCCAGGTCCAAGTCTCAGCACCCACATGGGGGCTCACAACCATCCATATAGCTCCTGTACCAGGGCGTCAGACACCCTCTTCTGGCCTCCAAGGAAATCAGACACACAGCTGGTACACATACATACATATAGTCAAAACACACAGAAAATAAAATACATAAATATTCACGACTCAGTATCAGTAAATGTCTGGTTTGTGTGTCTATTTTATATAACCATATACCATGGGTTGTGTAAAAATTTCTCAGTGTACAGGTTTTTATGAGTATATAAAGACCTGCCTGAGCTAGAGATGGAGTTCAGTCTGCCTTTGCTATTCACTGGCTCAGTCAGGGGCCTTGGACTTGGGTGCTAGGCCTCTGTGAAGAGATGTTTCCCTCTGTAAAATGGGCTGTCTTTCCTGAAGGTTGTAACAGCTAGAGACATCACGCCTTCTATGCTTTTATTCTTTTAAACAGGTATTACCAAGACCTTACCTTAAAGATGAGGAAACACACAAAAATTAAATGGCCAGACAGGGCTGTGTGACTCCTTTTCCCCTCCCTTCCATCTGCAGTGTGTGTGTGTGTGTGTGTGTGTGTGTGTGTGTGTGTGACAGAATGGGGGACAGTGACAGACTGAGAACTAACAAAACTGTGGCAGGAGAGGGAAGCTCAAAGGCAGAGAGAGGCATCAAGATTAGCAGGTAATAGAAACCAAGTTGCAGAGGAAAGACCAGAAACCCCAGTCAAGGGAGTGTGGAAGGGGCAGGGCATGCTTAAGGAAAGCCTGGAGAAGGCAGGTGAGCACTAAGGGTCAGAACCGTCCTGGCTCAGGGCTATGGAGCCTTCAGAGCATCTCCTATCTCTGTGCTGGAAAGTGGTTTTCTCTCTTTTGTCTCTGCTTCTACCCCTATTCGTTCACCTCTGTCCAGTTCTTTGTTCCAGAACATAAGAACTTGGGAATATGAGCTAGTGGCCTCCAGACTCCAATATCTGCTGCCCAGACAATATGACTGACTTGTGCCCATGAAGGAGTACTACCCCTGTCTAGGCAGGCAGTCTTGGGGAAGGGCCGTGGGCCCAGGCAGCATGCCCTACAAGAGGAGTACCACCTATGCCACACCCTTAGATCCTGGAGAAGGTCCCTCATGTCAACAGCTCTGAAGGCCTCTCAACTCAGGGTTAAATGTCTTCCTCACCTGGATGCAACAGTGGCAAGAACATGGTGCTGGTAAGGCCTGCAGGAAGTCAGAGAGCAGTGGCCTGGCCCAGCAAAGCCACTGGTGTGACAAGGTCTTGTTTTTGTTCACGAGTCCCCTAGGATGCTGTAGTTGTGGCCTGAAGTCCTGGGGCAGACTCAGAAGGCAAAGGGATGGTCCCTAGCTGCACAGGAGAAACAGACGGTGGAAAGCCAGCCAAGCCTCTGCACCGTCAGCACATTCTTGGGGCAATGTATTGCAAAGCCTCCTTGACTTCACTTTCTAAGTGAGAACGAGGGCCTCACTGCCCCAGCAGGGTCGTGCCCGGGTCACTGACTAGGGCTGCAGGCTTTGGGGGTCTGGGGAGGCCTTGGCACTTTGCCAGTCATGGTTTGCCTTTGCTGAGGTAGGCCTTCTCACCTTGCCTGGCCTCCTTGCCCAGAGCACCAGCCCCGGCTTGTATTCTCCTGATGATGGGGAGTTTGCTAGTGTCTTCAGCTGGGGAAGGCCTTTTTCAGGTACACTTGGTTTAAAGGACGAGCTGTGTACCTCTCTGCCGGGGTAGAGAGAGCTAGTGAAAATAAGGGTCTGGTAGGAGGGAGGTGCTATCTCCTCGCGGACTGAGAATGGATATGGGGGAGGGGCAAGGCCCCATCCTACTGTACAAGTAAGCAGAGCTGCCACAGAGGATCGGCACAAAGGCAACAGAGAGCCGGAGAGGTCTTCCATTTAGGCTCATCCTCTGTCCTCTGTCCTCTGTCTCGGAACTCTTCTGCTGGGAAGTTGTACAAAGGATGATAGGTGAGGGCCTCCAGGAATCAGGGCTCCACCTGGGCCAACTGCCACACATAGAGGACACTGATAGAATACATACATAGACACCCCCTCTCTGTTGGGAGCACCTCAGATGTCTGCTAATGTGAATAGCTTTCAGGAAACCCCAGAGAATGGGTCCATTCTGGTCCTGGAAGGCAGGCTGGCAATGCCCTCATCATTCCAGAGCCCAGATTTTCTCCTGGGAACTCGTACCAATCTTACAGGATTGCCATGAGTCATGGCACACAGTGGGTCACTCAGCATACTAGGACACTCGGACAAGGAAACACCCCCCAGGCTGGGAGAAGGATCAAGGAATACAGGGAAAGGGAAGCACCGATCCCCCACAATCCTTTCTGTAACTTGGAGAGATTGTGCACCCGGCTTGCTCCACCTTCACTTAGAGAGGCAGTGTTAGGGCCGACCTACCTCTACACAACTGATAGCCATAAACTAATTTTTCCACTGCTGCCAAGGCAGGGCTATGGGGTAATGACTGACAGTTCCAGCTCCACTCAACACTGTGCAGACTAGATTCTGAACTGCAGCAATCCCACCACCACTGCCACCCACCTTGCAACACAGGGGCACCCACCCAGCAATCTTACTGCCACCTATCCGTGGATGGGGCTGCCAAGTCCGCTTTAAAAAGGAGGAAGTTGGGGCCCAGAATGATGCAGCAGCCTGCCCAGGCACACACATCATCAGGCAGACAGTGGAAGCTGACTCCTAAGACCACGCCTTATCTAGTCCTGAACTCAAATTCATTGCCAGCAGAAGACACCAGCAGAGAAGGGCCATGTAGGAGAGAGGCCCTAGAAACCAGGAAGCTGAGAACAGGTGCAGGATGAATTACTGAGGGCGACATTTGAGGCTCCCGGCCCTTTAATAGTTCCTCTCCTGTTCGTTCCATTGTTCCTGGCCCTGAGTGGACTGCAGAGAGGCTAAGTATGAGCAGTTACCACAGCAGCACATCATAAACAGTCTGTAAAAGGCCCAGGGAGTCCAGCTCACACCCTTCCCGAGCCAGGCAAGACCCCCCAGCACCTGGGATTAGGAATGGCTGCCTACCGGAGGAGGCCAGGCTGACCGGCACCAATGCTGTCCTCATCACACACCCTATGAGGAAACTGAGTGGCCAGCCCAGTTTTACCCCAGAAGTGGCTTTTCCAAGGCTGCTGAGTGAGCGGGGAGCTGTAGCAGGAGAGAACATTATGGTCTTCATGTTTACTTCTTACTTCAGGGTTCTGAAAAATCAATTTAGAAGCCAGGCTCAATGGCAGATACTTTTAATCCCAGTAGTAGGTAAGCAGAGACAGACAATCTCGGGGGCTCACTGGCCGGCCAGCCTAGCCTACTGCTTCAGACGGATGAGAAAGCCTGACTTAAAAAACAAGGTGGATGTCTCCTGAAGAACAACACCTAAGCCTGACCTCTGACTTTCATACCCACGCACACACATGCACACATATGTACATGCACACACAGATGTGCCTGTGCCCACCATACACAAAGCCAATTTACTACTCACAAGTTCTCCGAGGCCTCTGGTCTTTCATACAAAGCTGAAGTTTCTCCTACCACACTACCACTGGGTGGGCACCCACCTAAGCTGAGTGTCTTTTTTCGTGGGTTTGCATGAATGAATTTATAGATCTCTGGGATTGAAGTCTGAGGCCTGCAAGGACTCCTGAAGAGAGCTCTTGACACCTAGCTTGTTCAGAAAGAAGGCGTGTTATCACTATCCAACACTTTCTTCCTCAGTGTGCAGTCAGTCGGGAGGAAGCTGCTGATTTCCCCCTCATTTCCCAAGGAAAGGAGATTCTCCAAGGTTGTAACAGTGTGAGGACCTTGGACTGGGAGGCAGGGGCCAGGATGCAGGTTTTGTCTCCCATAAGTTAACATTCTGGATGGCGTGGGGCAAGCCCCTACCCTCACTGGCTTTGGTTTCTTGTCTAGTAGGGAGAAGTCAGAGACTCCTCCAGCATGGGAATCCTGGTGCTCAGCAGGTGGTAGAGGATCATGGGACATCGAGTCTCACACCAACAATGATTCTCAGCAAGGTGAGTGAGGTCCCAAACTTTTGCTGAGACTTGGTAGGGACACCAGATTGTAGTCTGTGTGCCTTGAACCTGTGGTGGGCTCCATCCACCATTCAGAGCCAGGGCAGAAGCACTGGGCCAGAGCACTGGCAACAGGCTTCCTTGTGATAGGAGGAGACGAAAGAACAGTTTAATCTTGCTGTCAAGTTTGGTTGTGATTTCATTCATGGCACACAATTTACTTAAACCTAACTCATATTATATATTTTATGTAATATTATATATTTTATGCAATCTATTTTAAAACAAGAACATAAAAAGAAATTAGCATCTGAGATGCTTGGGTTGAGGTAGAAACACTTTTGGAATTCAAATGCCATTGAGAAACACTGGGTGGAGGAGAGATCCTTTAGGAGCCCCCAGAAAGGACTCGGGCAAGGCCCTGAGTGTTGTGTTTCTGTAGCAACCATCACATGCTGGGAAACTGGGCAACACTGAGGAAAGCGTGGATCTTCTCTGTCAGAGTCCTACTTTGTCAGTGGGTTCAAGCTTCCTGCAAGAGGGGATGGGAGGCTGTGTCTACAGGATGGTGAGGAGAGCATTCCAGGGGCTCCCGCTAGGACTGCTCAGTGTGCTTTGTCCTCTCTGATTCTACCTACCTCAGCAGGCTTCCCAGCATTAGCCTCCAGCTGGTAGGACCTGTGAAGCAGCAAATTCTCCCGAGGCTGACTGGGGGATGCAGAACTGGGAGAGGATCAGGGAATTGTGTGGGGAGCACCAAGGATGGGTTTGATCTCCCCGACCACCAGTCAGCGTCCGCACCTGCTCTGCCTGCAGTGGGACCACCTGGCTCTAGTGCCCACTTCACTATCTCTATCGCACACAGGGCAAATTCCTGAGTCTTTATAGGGGCTTAGATTGCAGTGACACATAGGATCTGGGTAGAGACAGCCAAAGGAGCTGCTGAAGAATGCAGAAACTTGAAGAAAGCATTTTCCTCCCCTCAAGGCACTACCCTGTCTTCTCTGTGCTGTGATTGAGGTTTCCCAGTCCTGAGGGAGCAGTAGGCAACCTGAACAGGCGATTGTCCAGAAAATCACTCCTACAGTCCCTCTTGGTGTTCTGAGAACCAGAGCTGGGGTCCAGGAAGGAGCAGCCACCTATATTTTGGCTACAATGAGACATGCCTCCCCACCTTTATTAATAGGGAGGAAAAAAAATGGTCACACTAGGCCATCACCATTGGGAACAGCCACTTCAAAGGTCAGTTAAGTGAGCTGAGACGTTAGAGCTTGAGTAGGTAGTAGTACAACAATCCGGGCCACGGAGACTGTCCCCAATCTTATGATCTTAAACTGGGAGCCTCAGTTCCCTCCTGTTAACTTGGGGACAACGAGACTTTCCTTGCTTCCCTGAGATAAGAACTCAAATGTGTAGTTAAGGACTCAGCACAGGGGCACACACTATAGGTGTGATTAAATGGTAGATGATCCCTTCTGTCTGTGTGTGGTCAAGGTTCAGTTTGTACTCTTGTGTTTCCACCACCACGGGGTAGCTGTTTCCCATTCCCTGGTTGTCTCTGGAGTCCTGAAGTTTTCTGAACGTCCCTCCTTCAAAAATAGACCTCTGGATTGAAAGTTTCCTAAGTCTCACCAACTGTTAACTACAACTGGAAGACAGGGGTAGGTGTCTTAGTATATAATTTAGCCCCCAGAACATGGGAGCAGCACTGGCAGGTGGCACAGGAGCCATCCACAGCCTTTGAGGGACATAGAAGGGGCCCTCAGTGAATGGTTCCCCTTGTGGTCCAAGTGTGCAGAGGGCAGAGGTCACACCCCCTCGTTCACAGCTTCTGTTTGTATGGCTCCTGGTCAGGACAGGGGCTCCTGTCCTCAGACTCTCCTGGGAGCAGGAGTCCAGTCTTTCCTAGTCCTTTGGACTAGGAAATAGACTTTGAATGTCATCCAACAACAAAATGAGTTTAGAAGCCAAGCACTTGTACCTTAGAGAGAGCGTCAGCCATACACACAACAAGTGTGGTCGAGAAGGGACTCATCACAAAGATGTAGGCTAGGCAGGGCCAGCACTTGGCCCCTCCTTCACTGCTTCCTGAGTCACAGCAGGCTGCCTTGGTCCTGTATGTGTATGTGCTTGCACACATGTGTGTATCTACTAAGTTTCTGTCTCCACTGCAGGGGGCAGCAGTGATAGCACTGTGAATGAAATACAATAGATCTCACTTAGGCTAACCCCGAGTTTGGAATGTGAACTAGGGAGGGGAGGGTCCTGACAGCTGAGGAGACAGACTCGGAAAATGACTGGCCCTATGTAACCCAGAGGAATGCTGTGCTTGCCTCGTCCCTTATGCTGTGACATCAGGACTGGCTTTGTGTTGACTTTACAGATGCTTATGAGAGGCTAATTTTTATGTCCTGGGGACTTGAAGGAGGAGACACAAAGAATGCATTGGCTTCTCAGTCTTTAGGGTTGCACACACAGCTCTACTTGGCCACAAGGAGGCTCCTCTGGGCAGTTTCTGAGGACTTCAGTCTCTTCTCTCTGCTCTGGAGGGGTTGGCGTGTGGGAAGGGTTTCAGGAGCCACACAGTTCAGGAGATGAGATCTACATTTGAAACTGGTCTTCTACAATGACAGACAGGCACTGAGGCATGTCCCTCTTCTGTGCCTGGTTTCCTTACACTCAGTAGGGCCCTGGTTGGTCAGCTTTCCATTACTATAACAAAATAATTGAGTAACCCGGAGAAAAAAAGGTTAATTTGATTCATAGTTTCAAAGAACCCTGGATGTGACTGCAGATGACTGCTTTTGGGCCTTTGGTGGAAGTGCTGGGTGACCACAGTGGGAGAGTGTGGTACTGCAGAGAGCTCATATCATGGCTAGGAAGGGAGAGAGGAGGAGGAAGACACAGTATCTTACAATCCCCTTAGAGGTCACAGCGCCAAGGATTTTCCATTTCTCACCTTCTAAATGCTCTGCTATTGCTAACTCTGGGTACTAAGCTTCACCCCCCCAACTTATTTATTTATTTATTTGTTTATTTATTTATTTTGGTTTTTTGAGACAGCATTTCTCTATGTAACAATCCTGGCTGTCTTGGAACTCACTTTGTAGACTAGACTGGCCTCGAACTCACTGAGATTTGCCTGTCTCTGCCTCCCAGGTGCTCGGATTAAGGACATGCTCAACATTTCTGGTGATCAGGAAGATGCATCAAAATCATAATGAATGGCTGTCATCAAAAAGAAAAAAGATACAGGTGAGTGAGGACACAAAGGAAGGGACGTCAGGTACTGTTGGTGAGAGTGTAAATTAGCACAGTAAATGGAAAACATGTGATCTGGCCATCCTACTACCGAGTGCATGTCCAAAGGAAATGAAACCATTATGTCGAAGAGACATCTGTACATGTTCATTGACATGCTGTTCACAGGAGTCAAGATAGGGACTTCACCTGGGTGTCTACAGATAAGCAAATGTGTTATTTATATTCAAATATTTGGACATAAAAGAACGAAAATTTGCCATTTGTAATAACACGGATAGAACTGCGAGGCATTTTGTTGATGGCACAGAAAGATAAACCCACATGTTCCTACTTCTAGGTGAAAGCTGAAGAGTTGACCTAGGGAAAGAGTAGAACCATGGTTACTGGAGCCTGAGAAGTACGGGGGAGGAGGGCTGGAGTGGTTGGTGGGTGCAAGGGGCAGTTGCATTTCGGGAAGGGCTTCTTATTCCCACACCACCACAGGATATCTATGGCTGATGATGAACTGAATCCTACAAAAAGCCCTCTCTTCCTCTTCCCTCCCTCCCATATGCACAAAGATAAAATTAATTAATGTAGGAAGTGATTAGCCTGTAGTTTTCTATTTTTGCAGCAACCTCTAAGTAATAACTACAACACGTCTTTCTTGATAAAAAGAAAGCTTCACAGGCTGCAAATCAGAAGGAACTGGGTTCTAGTCCCACCTTTGCCTCAAAGCCAAATCACCTCCTTTCTCCTGGACCTTATTTTCCCTTTTAACAAAGGGGACATGACCCCTCTTTGCACGCCTTTGAGGATCAGACAAGATATTTGGTGGTGAAAGGGGCTTTGATGAGTACAAAGCTCACACTAGACATACAGGATGACGGATGCTGTTCAGGCACAAAGAGAGGTTTCTCCAAGGTCTGTTATCTCGTCTTTATTTTCTTTCAAGGAAATGGCTCCAACCAGTCCGCCTGCATTATTGTTGGCACCAGGAACCAGGGGGAGAGGGCGGCAGAAAGGGAGCAGAGATCTTTAAGAGAGACTCTCTGGGGGACACTAATATTTTTAATAGTTTGTGGGTTATGAAGTAAATCTCTGTTCTCCACATTATATATCTCAGCTGAGCCCAAAGAATGTTTCCAGAGTCTCTAATGAAACTGAAGCAGTAACCCAGCAGAGAGAGAGAAAGGAAGAAAGGGAGATTTATCTGTGGAGATGTTTGTTCAGAGAGAGGAGAAAGCAGCCAGAGGCAGGGGGCCCAACTCAGCCACATGCCCCCAGCCCTTGCATGCCCTTATTCTGTCCCTGGTCGCTGCTGGACCACCTGTCCTCACCTTTGAAGCAGGCAGGCAGCCTCCTCTTCCCACGGCTGGAGACTGGGGTGCTGGGGTTTTCCTTCTGATCATCTGGAGAGGGGTGAGCTTGCCAGCAGTTTTGGGGGGGGAGGACTGGCTTTTACAGCACGTAAGAAAGCCGGCTGTGGCCCAGCGCCTCGCTGGGAGAGTGCAATTATTAACAGGTCCTACCTAGGCCTTGGGAAAAATGCGGGACTGCACGGAGTTTAAAAGGTCGGCATGAATAACAAAACCAGACTTTCTGGGGAGTCAGAATGGATTTGAAATACACTTTGAGGAGCCTGGGGCTCCTCTGCTGTGTCGGGCGCAGCATGAATGTCTTTGTGTGTTCACAGGCATGTGTCCACACTTCTGGGTTCTGAGACCTTTGTCAGCTCACAGGGTGAGTGTTCTGGGCAACTTTTAAGTGCCAAGAATGAGAGCACAGCGGTCGAGCTGCTGCGCATGGCTATCGCTCAGTCCTCCTTTCTCTCCATAAAGCCAGGGAAGTGCATTAGTTGGTTCTAGCCAAAGAAGTGGGGGATGGGAAGAAGTGGCCCCTGGCCCACAAGGTACCTGGGTACAAATCTTCAGCTGGCCACCTCATTGACTGAGTGATTCAGGCAAGTTGGTGTTTTCCCTTGGCCCCCATGTGTTGTTCCCACCCCTCAGGACAAATGAGGGAGCGAAGTGAACATAAAACATGCATGGAGCAAGGCATGAACACAGAGATCTCTCTGCTCTTGCCAGGCTTCTTGTTTCAGAGCTCCAGCTAACACTCATCTTGTACCTACGCTTAGGAAGAGTCAATCATTCGATGAGCATTTACTAACCATCAACTGTGTCCTGGTACAATTCTAGGCATGGGATACAGTTTAAAAACTCAAGCCCTCTAGAATTTCTGCTTCATAATCCTTGGTTTCCATCTGCCCTAGGGCCAGACCCAAAGAGGCTCAGTGTAGGAGGTATAGATTGAAGGCCCAAGTTGGCCACTGTCAGACAGACATTCACTATGAGGGAGGGGAGGCATATAGTCTCTCTGAACATGAAAACAGTAGCAACTCTTGTGGGGGGGGTAAGTGTGTAGCATCTATAAGAGGCCTTTTAAGTTTTTGATTGTGAAGGGCTTAAAGATAGAAAAATATCCATAAACTTCAGAGGGCTGCAATCTCTCTTCTGTCTTTTCCTGCCAAATACTTTCTGTGCTTGCTACTTCAATGTCAACTTGACACAAGTCATTTGGGAAGAAGGAACCTCAATTGAGAAGATGTTTCTAGTAGACGGGCCCATAAACAAGCCTGTCGCGCATTTTCTTGATTGATGATTGATGTCGGAGGGCCCAGCTCATGGTGCGGGTAGTGCCACCCCTGGGTGGGTACTCACGGGTGCTATAATATAACAAACTGAACAAGCCAATAAGCTGTACGCTTCCATGGCCTCTGCAGTTCCTGCTCTGACTTCCCTGGATGAGGGACTATAAACTCCTCCCCAAGTTGTTTTTGTTCAGACAGTTTTAGCATAGCAATAGAAACCTTAGCTAAGGTTTATATGGGTTAAGGCTTCATATTACAGGGCCACAGGACTACCAGAAAACCTGAGCGAATCCCAGGCATCCTACAGGAGAGGCTAACAGCTCTTGAACACCTAGTATGTACAAGTCTGGATGCATGGGGATGAATCTGACACTACCCTTGTCCTGTTTACGTTCAAAGTAGCCGTGAAGGAGATGTAAACTGTTGTCAACTATTTGGGGGTGATCAATACAGGTCACAGGAAGGTTCTGAGAAATCAACTTTTACCAAGTATCACAGTCATAGGCTCCTAGCCTCCTAATTTTATCAATACTTTCCGTTTATTATAGTTATAAAAATTAGGAGCATGTCAGTTGGCCTGGGCACATTTAAGGTAAGAGGCAGAATTAATCTAGCTTGACTTCCAGGCTGAGAACTCTTCTGGGATTTGACTGTCAGAAAATCTAAACTTACTCAAGTACAAATACCTGGGCCAGACAATGATGTGGTGACGGTGTGATTGGAGGCGGTAGGGGATGGCGGCAGGAGGGCTTGGAGGCCTTGTGTACTGGGTTATGAGCTCAGCTCAGCAGAAGAGAGGACACACTACATATGAGAGAACAGTAAGTCTCTGGCCCTGTCTGACAGGTCCAAAGGTGTGACTGTCTGAAACTTAGAAAATGAAAATGACTCCTGCAGATGGAGCAGTGGGCTCTGGGTGAAAAAGCTGAAGCCTTGGTTAAAGGTCTGCTCAGAGGAGAGATCTGACAGAAGAGGTCTGAGATGACAAAGCTTGCTGGCAGATGGAGCCCCTCAGACTTTCCTCAAGGCAGCTGTAGCAAGCCTGTCTCAGCTCTGCTAATGACATTCCCCTTTATTTCACTCTGCCCTGATTCTAGCCTTCCGAAGACAGTGACTCTTACTGTCATTTACATGCCTTTGGGTATGTACTATATCTGAGTTCTCTTACAGCCAACCTGTCTCTTGGCTCATGTTGGCTACCCGTGAGCCATTGGGCAGGCTAAGGACCTCTGACAATTTCTTCTTCAAAATAAAGCATACAGCGCAAATCGTCAGAGTCAACCTTTTCCAGGGCACGAGATATGAAACAAAGGCTTGCACAAGTCAGGAAAAATTTAATCAAGAAAAATAGCTCCCAGTAAGAACAACGTGCTTTGTGGCATGTTAGCTTGCTCCATTCCCCCACGCCGCCTCATCAATAGACATGAGAACCAATCCCTGAAATCACAGTGAGCAGCTGTCTGGCTGCTACTAAAGGGGGCAGAAGAGGGGGGATGCCTTTGAACCCCATACCTAGAACACTGACACTATCTAACAAGACTGATGGCTTTCTGGAAGCCTCCACTGTCAAGGCATTTCGGTGAATAACCTTATTCCTGGGGGTGTCTGCTGAAAGCAGCCAGACACAATTGGTTAACATCACAGCTGCCCAAGACAACGAGGAACTCCAGTAGATTCCCAGGAATCTAGAAAGCAGCGTGGATGCATTGTCTGCTCAGAGCTTTGTGGTTGCCTAGGAAAGACCTGACATGACCTAACTCAGAGGCTCTATAACAGGAAGGGATGACAAAGAGAGAGAGCTGTAAACAGCATGAGGGAATGTTGAGAGTGTGCCCAGCACACACTTAGCTCTGCAGGAAGGATCTGTCTAACCATTAGCCACTCACTAGGGAAATTGAGCAGAGATTTCAATGTACACACATGTCAATAAAAACAGAATGATAGAAACGGCTCTGAAAAGCCCCCACTGAATAGTATCAACCACCGACTGTAACAACAACAAAGTCTGGCAAGGGTAGACCTATAATCCTAGATTTGAGCATCATACCATTTTAAATGTCTAGTTGCACCCAAAAATTAGTAGACATGCATAGAAATAATAAAATATGGTCCATCGATATACAATGTGGTCAACTGGGAATATCCTTGAAGTAGAAGTACAGAGGTAAGATTTCCTAAGGAAAGACTTTAAACCACTGATTTAAAATATTATAAAAGAAATAAAGAAACAGTGAAGAAATAAAGCATTGGGGGCTAGAGAGGTGGGTTAGAGATTAAGAGCACTGGTTGCTTTTTCAGAGACCCAGGTTCAGTTGCCAGCACCCACCTGGAAGCTCACAACCATCTATAACTCTGCTTCTGGGGGATTGATCTGATGCCCTCTTTCAACCTCTGTGGGCATCACACATGCATGTAGTGAATATACATACACTCATAACCTAAGTCAATCTGAAAAATAGCTAAATGATGAAAACGATGCCTTGCCAAGTACAAAGTATCAATAAAATCAGCGATTACACATGTATGTGTAAATATACACAAATGCATATACAGACGTCTATAAATGCAATAAACAGCCACATATTATATAGTTGAAAAGTGCAGGTGCTGAAATAAAAACTTCATGAAAGGGTCTCAATATATTTTTATTAGGCAGAGAATTAGCAAACTCAAAGATAGCCCAGTTGAAATTATTCAATCCGAGGAAGAGAGAGATAAGATACGGAAGAAAAATGGGATGTCATAGTGTACTAACATGTGTGAGGAGAAGGGAGATGAACAAAAGAAGCAGAAGGAATATTGAAAAGCAATGTCTGAAAACATCCCACATTCACTAAAAAAATAAAACCTACACAGCTCCAAAGCTCAACAACCTCACAACCTCCAAAGTTCCAGGTTGTGAACATTCAAAGAGATCTATATAGAGGATGATGCATAATAATTAAGCTGTTAAAAACCAAAGACAAAGACTGAACCTTGACAGCGGCGGGAGAGAAGTGACCCTCACACAGCTTAATATGATTCACAGCCAGCAGACTTCTCACCAGAAGTCATGGAAGCTGGAAGGCAATAATTTAAAAAAAAAAGCTACAGAATTCTATATCTAGCAAAACTATCTTTCAAAAACGGAGAAGTTAAGACTTTAAAATAATATAAAAATGGAACACCAGAGACTAAGGAGCTGATAAAGGGAGTTCACTGTTCACAGGTTTGTAGCCTGCAAAACCTTCGATTGAGGCATCAGCAGATTAGGTGGCCGGTGAGGTCACATTGGTTTCACAAAATCTCCTGTGTCCTAACACCATGGGGCTCAGGGGTGGAGCCGAAGGAGCTCTTTGGAGTCTCTTTTTTATAAGCATGCTAATCTTTTTATGACAACCTCATCCTCATGGCCTAATCACTTCTCAAAAGCTCCAAACCCCAATCTCATCATCATTTTGAAACATGAACTTTGGGATGATACAAACATCAAAACTCGAATTAGTCATCAACTGAGTTGTCCTACAAGCTTAGGAATTAGGGTTAGAAACCCTTCAGATGAACTATCTCTTTATCATCCAGCCAAAGGCTAAGTCCCTGCCAAAGGACACACCACAAAGAGAACCCTGGGGCTCAGGGGACGCCAGCTGGAGTCAGGAGAGGAGTCACTGTGGGATCCATTTCTGTCCCTTGTTGGGTTCTGAGAGTCCAAGGCCAGACTCAGCTATGCAGTGGACTCTTCAGCAGGAAATGCTGTAACCTTGGCACCCAGAGGGAGCAGATGGGCGTTTTTCCCACATTAGGACATCTAGCTAAGAATGGGTTCCTTGGCCCTGAGAATTTTTGGAATTCAAGGGTGACTGGGCCTGTTTAAAATCTCTTAAAGGGGGGCTGGAGAGATGGCTCAGTGGTTAAGAGCATTGCCTGCTCTTCC